>JAVKPL010007240.1:0-296628 GCA_032173675.1 Gastrolobium villosum | reverse complement strand
CTAACCCCTAACCCTAAACCCTAAACCCTAAACCCCTAACCCCAAACCCCTAACCCCAAACCCCAAACCCCTAACCCCTAACCCCTAACCCTAACCCCTAACCCCTAACCCCTAAACCCCTAACCCTAAACCCCTAACCCTAAACCCCTAACCCTAAACCCTACACCATACACCCTAAACCCTACACCCTAGACCCTAGACCCTAGACCCTACACCCTAGACCCTAGACCCTAGACCCTTAAACCCTAGACCCTTAAACCCTTAGACCCTAGACCCTTAGGCCCTAGGCCCTAGGCCCTATGCCCGAACCCCCAAGCCCCAAGCCCCAAGCCCTAACCCCTAAACCCTTAAAACCCTAAACCCAGAGGCTGAATTGCACCCATAAAATTTCACCAATCCTTGATGTTTTTATTAGTTATTTAATAGTTCATTCAACTCCAAATTGATCAAGAAACACATCCCACATCAAATGTATGTCATAACATCATGACTCAACATATCAAAATTCAACCCAAAAACCATGAAAACCTAGAATTCCACCTAAGAATCCAACCATTTAAATTGGAGTTTCTCACTTTATATAAGCTCTGAATCACCTAGAGATCATTCCTCAAGCATCAACACACCAAAACAGCCCATTCTTGCTCCATGAACAGTGTATAGGTCGAAGCCATGAGGAAGGAAAAATAGAAAATTCAAAGCTTCCCAAGGTGAACTAGTGGTAAAGTTTTACTCCTAAGATGACAAGGATCATTTCTTGTGAAGAAAACTTGATGTTTTATTTGCTAAAAAGTGAAGAACTAAGATTTCTCTTCTCTCCTATGGTGGCTCGATTCATATGTGCAGGGAAGGGGCTGAAGTCGTGGGAATAAAATGAGAAGATGACCATTTTGTTAAGTTTATAAACAATAAATAAGAAGTCAAACTTTGACTCACTTAACTTTCTCAAAATCACAACTAAATTCCATAATTTTTCAACCACTAATATCTTAATTCCTAAACATAATTAACTTGAACTAATATCATTTTGAACCCATGAGATTTCATGAATTTCTTTAATATGACATTAAAATCAAGTTTTTTCTATTTGTAAATTGGTCCCTAAACTTTACCATATTTAGACTTTGATACAGAATATTTTCTTATAATTACATTTAGGTCCTAATTGACTTGTTTGGAATGAATTGTATCCTTGTTCATATTATCATCTTAATTCCATGATTAACTTGTCATTATTTGTCATGAATTTCTTGAAAGCATACTTGATTTCTTGAAAACTTGCTTGATTTCTTGTTTGCATAATTTGATAGTGAGTTATTATAATGAAAGTTGACCGCATGTCGGAGCTTTGACCGCATGTCGGAAAATGTTTATCGCATGTTGGACGTGTGTCGGAACATGTTGGTGTCCAACACGTGTTCGACATACATTTCTCACAAAAATTAATGTGTCGATGCTTCTTAGTTCGGGGCTTGATGGGGATTAACCTTTTCGGCTAAGAAGGAAATGATATAAAATTGGGAAAGTTCAAAAAAAAATCAGTGATTTGCTCTAAAATTATTTAATTCGCATTTTTTATCGCATACCTTCTTGTGATTTTATTCATTCAAATTCATCTTTAATATAGATAAATATTTGGCTAATTTGTTCGTTTCTCCTCTTAAAAAATAAAAAAATAGAGGAGTGATTAAAAAAGAGAATTACAAGAGGTAAATGATAAAATATTAAATTATATAGGATTTTTTAACTTTTTCCTTGCAATAATAATAAAAAAAAAACTTGATGTGATGAATAATACGACATTGAATTGAACAAGCTAATGAGCCATATCACTATTGCAAATAAAAAGTGTTTTATTCAAATATCATCCACATATGCTTTTTATTTTTGTCATTGATACGTGGCTTTTATGTTTATCGACAGATTTATTTGAATACATCATTGTTATACATGTAAATGGTTGTTAAAGTGTTATAAAAAAAATTGGTTGTTAAAGAATAAATTTTTATTATTATTTATTCAAATAGTTTAATTTTATTTATTTTATTATAATTCTTCCTATTTATTTAAGGGTTTAATATTTCTACTTTTGCTATAGATTTTTTTGTCACACTCATATAAAGGTGAGTTAGTCGCATTGTGTCCCATTAATCAATTTGTCACTACAAAAATTCAAGCATATTGTGGGGGTCATATTTTCATATTATGGGGTCTTTTACCTCCACAAAGTATATTTGTGGCATCCTCCGTGACCCCCAATTTTGCCTACGCCACAACATAGTTTGTGGGGTCTTTATGTGAAATGCCACAATTTGTTAAAATATTTTCTGGAAGCTCCAAACCCCACAAATGTTTCAGTTTCTGGAGGTTTAAGACCCCATAAATTTGTTGAAAATTCAAAAAAAAATCATTTAAAATTTTACGTTTCTTTTAAAAAATAAGGTAGATTATTCAAAAGGATAAAAAAAATCATTCCAAATATTTGAATTTCCGAGAGTTCAGTTCTCAGAATTTTCAACTTTGCAGATTTTCATTCTGATGAGTAGACTTGGAAACAACCTTATAAGCAGTGGCAGACCGACATGGGGGCTAGGATGGCCTCCACCCCCTAAAACTCTAGGAAATTTTTTTATATATGGATGCCTAGGTGAATTATTGAGGACAGGACAAGCACAAGTAACGTGGACTATAGAAATTGCTAACAGTGCATGGATAGTGGCAATTAGAGAAGTTCATGGTGCTTCGTTGTAAGGTAAATGAGAAGCCACATGGACAAAAAAGATTTTGAAAACATAAACCAAACAAATAAAACAATAATTGATAATTGATAAATAATTAAAGGGGCAGGTTATATTTACAAACTTTTTTGTTTACAAACTACACTAAGTATGACTGATCATCCTTTTAATCATGCAGTGTACGACCGGTCGTACATAGAGTAATTTGCAAAAAAAGTTTGTAAACGGATCCTATCCCATAATTAAATAAGATATAGAAGTAGAAACACTTCGACAGAAACTGGTTGAATGGTTCAAATTAAAAAATTTAATTGTGTAAAATAAGACAAAAATTTAAAAATATAACCATTTTGTCTTATTAAAAAATAAAACCATTTAGATCTATATGATATAAAGCCGAATATGAATTGACAAAAATATAATATATATTAAGGCAAAAAATCACGATACATTTTATAACAGAGTAACTTCATTCAAAAATATATTGTTAGAAATCATATTCGATTTATATTGTACAGTAAGTATTTATATTTATAATATGATATATTTTTGTTTTCGCCCCCGTCATATTAATTTCTGGGTCCACCACTGCTTATAAGATGAAATGACAGCTACATGGACAAGTATGGAATTTTAAAATAATGTACGATAAAAGTTTCATATACAAAAATTTGAGATGACAAAAAATAGTAATCCACTTGTGATTTTGCTACATCCGTAAGGATCTGATACGAAGTGGCTAAACCAGTGTAGCTAAACGTCGTGTTTGTTGTAGTGCGGGTTCCCATTCCGAAAGACCTGCTTCGGTTTCACTAAAACCTTCTTCTTCTTTGTCTTTGATGTGGCGTTCATTAGAAGTGCCACAATATAAATTCTTTTTTTTTTAATGACCTCCAATAAATAACCTCCACAAATAACACATTTTTTTTAGTGTGTTTATAGTTTAAAAAAAAATTAAGAACTCCACACTATCTAATGCTAATTTAAGTAAAAAAATAATAAATATGAAAATTATCATACAATAATCATTACAATACCATTCCATAACTGGCATAATTGGATTAAATTGTGAAATTCACAAAACCGCAATGGTAATAATCATTATTATATTATTTAATGCAAACAGATAATCTTATCATTTCACAAATTCATATATCAAATTACTGAATGCTTACATTAGTTATTGACACATTGAGGAAGAAGCGAAAGCTCCATTACCATTAATAGAATTTCGCCGTTAGTCAGTAATCTTTTTAGGTCTCAAGCACCTTTGGGCGCTGGCTTTTCATAACCTATATAGCTTAATGAGAGAGACAACAGTCAAATGGAATTCATCTTCCTTTCTTGCTATACGAAATTGGAGTGACTTTAGTTTCTAGGAATCTTTTCACTCTTCTCTGAGTGCCTTAAAAGTTGCTTTGGTAGCTCTCTGAGTACGCTACGTTCAGGCCTCATCCCATGAGTCCTTCTCTCCAGTCACTAACTAAGAAAGTGAAGTAAGCAAGTAAGAAAGATCTTTCCCAGTCTGCATCATGTGCCCACCAACACTGCTCCATCTTGCTACTCTAATGGCTTTCAAAATAGAAACCATGGAAAAAATGGCAGCTAGCCTACAGGGACAAAGAAGGTATTATTTGTTCTCTCCAGAATAGTTGTTTCTTAAGGATTTTTGCAAGCGCGGGAAGTAAAGTGCTTTTTCTAGCACTTTCTGGTAAAGAAGAATAAGGGGTTAGCAATGGATTGCACACTCTATCACTATTGGATTGTGCATAGGACTGTCCTTACCAAAGGAATTAAACTCCAGAGACTTCACTTGGAGCAGGAGTCTGATTCATTCATCCAGAAGAAAGGATATGAGGAAAGGATATGAGGAGCGAAGCAGCTTCCTAATCACGAAGCAAAGGCCTCCTGAAGAGGGGCGTAGCGAAACGTATAAAATTATTGAATGCTTACAATGGTTATTCAAAATACAAAACACGTGTCACAGTGGGAATCAAACACATGTTGATACGTTCATCTATAATACATGTAATTATCTCTCTACACATGTTGATACGGAGTAAGCCAATGTTAATATAATAATTGGTAGTACAAAATTGACAGAATTTGCTATAAGAACTACTCTATGATTAGCAAGGGAACCAAATTGGCTATGAATAATATCATGTTGAAACTATTAATGATGGTAAAATTGAATATCTTTTCATTACCACAAAAGTAGCTGGTAAGAAATGTGGAAAAAAATTACTTGTTTTTTCTTCCGGTTTGTACTACATTAATATTCGCATGGCTGAAATATGGGTCTTGGTAAATCAAAGGAATATTGATTATAATATCTTTATTATCCTGCATGACTGGTTAGACCATCCCGGGTCAAATATGAAGCGAAAAATTATTGAAAATTCATATAATCATCCATTGAAGAACCAAAAGATTCTTCAATTTATTGAATTTTCTTGTGTTACTTATTCTCAAGGAGAATTATCACCAGCCAAAGTTGGAATCAATCTCCTATATTTTTAAAATTCATATAGGGTATATATGGACTCATTCACCCATCATATGGACCTTTAAGATATTATATGAATTTAGTATATACATTTACAAAATGATCATATGTATGTTTATTATCAACTCATAACTTGACATTTCTGAGATTGTTTACTCAAATGATGAGATTAAGACCACAATTCTTGGATTATATAATAAAGACAATATATCTTAATAATTCTAGGAATATATGTTGGATATATGTCTCCTTCTATAATATCTTGAACTAATGACTAGATATTTAGTTAAACCAATATTTATTGATTGTTATCAGTCTTTTCAACATTAGGGAGATAAAATAAACAGTTGAAAAAATATTTATTGGAATGCATTATCATTATCTCATATAGATCCTTGCACGGGCAATTATGATAAAAAGATATTATTCATCGATTGTCAGATGATTTTACTGACCTACGATGAGTTACCTAATCTTACATTCCAGTTGTAAATGCTCCAATTTAAATTGATGTCCTAACAGGATAATCTATTAGTGCAAATGAAACTAAATCATGCTTGAAACTTGGAAGACCGATCAATTCCAAGGATAAAAATCCTCAAAAAGAGAAAATGAGCAAATACTCAAGATGACCCTAATATGGAGACAATTGTTAATCTTGAAGGTGTAACTTACATTAAACCTCAAGGGAGATTTAGGTATGTGAAAATAATGAAATTGAAGACATATCTGTTAGTTATGTCATTACAGGAAAAAGTTGGAACCGTAAAAATATAATTTTTTACTACATTTTTTGAATAAAATGAAATGATGAAACAAGACAAGGATCTTGAAACTAAATCCCTTAAAAAATGTAAATAGAGAAATAATTAGCCAAAATAGAAAAAAGCAATTCATGCAAAATTAAATCCACTTTAAATACGTAAAGATTTTGGACCTATTCCATTATCTTTGTGTAGAAGAATTAAATTATGCTAATAGACTTATGGATAATTAAGATAAGATATAAGGATGACGGGAGAAGATGTAAGGTTAAAAAGCCGAACAAGTGGAAGCACAATTATTTCATGTCGTTCAACAAATTTATTAAGAGATAATTTGATAGATTTATTTACTAAGATGTGAAGCTGATATATAAGATCAAAATTCGCAGACTCAAAGATATTGATTTATGTTATCATTAAAGGGGAATAAAATATGTGCTGCACTCTTTTTCCTTCACCAAAATTTTGATCCATTGAATTTTCCTACTAAGGTTTTTAGTGGGCGACTTGCAATACATATTACTAAAAATATATATTATTTTTTATTTACTAGAATTTTATTTCCCATTGGGTTTTTTTTAATAAAGTTTCACCGAGATAATAATATAATTATATGGATGTCCATCATTTCAATGAACATCCAAGGAAGTGTTATAAAAATATAATTATATGGGTATCAATAACTCCAAAATATTATTCCAAATTGTAACTCCTAGAAATAATTCATTGTAATTATTTATTAAGTTTTAACTTAGAAGGTATTTAGAGTTGATAAATATAAGCATGTAAAGCTCAAAGATATTAAAATACAATGAAAAATTATCTCTACTCCCTTCTGGTTTACCTATTGTTTCATAACATTTATATTATCTCTATTATTCTTCTAATTATCTATCGTTTGATAACAAATATACATTTGTAAAAAAAAAAAAAAAACTAACTATAATTACATAATAAAAACTATAGGTTTTATAATTTTCATGTTATATAAAAAGAGAATTTTTATAGCATAAAGACAAAAAGTCACATGAGATTCATATATTAAAAAAAATTATATATAAAATTCATATCAACATGAAAATTGAAGAATAAGTAAAAAATAATAATAATAAAACTCAAAAACTATATAAAAATGAGATAATACGGTATGGAGAAAGTATGTCTGGAACATGTCCCATCCCATCAACCCATGAATCCACCACCCATTGGCTTTGATGTTGACAATTTTACAATTGTGCCACCTGTCCTCTCTCTCTCTCTCCCTCTCCCCCCTGAGTTTCCTTTGTTACTTGCAACCCTTTCGCTGTTTGGTCCTCTTCTTTTCATTTTCCTTATACCTCGCGCTGCATCCTCTGTCTCTCTATTTACCTTCGAATTGACATGTCTTCTGCCGCCGCCGGCGTTACCTCCGACGCTCCTCAGCAATATTTCTGCTATCAGTGCAACCGCACTGTCACCTTTACTCCTTCCTCTGATCTCGTCGTCTGCCCCGATTGCAACGGTGGCTTCATCATGGAAGTGGAAAATCCAATTCCAAACAATCCTCATTCATTGTCTTTCACCTACGAGTTTGGCAGCGACGATCTCCCCACTCTCTTCGGCGGTCGATCGTCCCCATTCGGAGATGCCGACGCCTTCAACCCTTTGGTGTTCCTTCAGAACTACATTCAAACCCTGAGGGCTGGTGGCGCTAATGTTCAGTTCGTGATCGACAACTCGGGGGACCCTAGTGGTACATCTCGTCTCCCCACCAATCTCAACCTTGGCGATTACTTTTTCGGGCCCGGTCTGGAACAATTGATTCAGCACCTTGCGGAGAACGATCCCAACCGGTACGGGACACCCCCAGCCTCCAAGTCTGCCATCGAGGGGCTCCCCAACATCTCGATTACAGAAGAATTGTTGGCTTCGGATTCGTCGCAGTGTGCAGTGTGTAAAGACACATTCGAGCTCCGGGAATTGGCCAAGCAGATGCCGTGTAAACACATTTATCATTCCGATTGCATCCTGCCCTGGTTGGAATTGCACAATTCTTGTCCCGTGTGTCGTCATGAGTTACCAACTGATGATCCTGACTATGAGCAAAGGACTCCAGAGAATCGGGGCCAATCTGTAGGTGTAGGTGCCGCTGATTCGTTTGGAGAGTCACCCAGGGAGCAGAGGTTTAGGGTTCCTTTGCCATGGCCCTTTAGGCAGTTTTCTTCAGTTGCTGAGACAAGCAATGTTAGGAATGCCAATAACAGCCAAAACAGTGATGGTGAATCAAATTGTAATTTTGAATCAGAAACCAGGCAAGAAGATCTCGATTGAGTAACAATCAATGTTTCATATGTAAGTAAGGAACTCACTGTTTTCTCTTTTCAATTTCGTTTCTTTCATATGGTTGGCTTCATGCTATAATTATTTTATAGTGTTTCCTATTTTAATGCCGGAAGTAAAATGATGAAGTTGCTTTAAGCTGTTAGTTCATGCTCTCAGTTTGCTTTTGGATTTTTGTGGATGTGATTGTAGTGATAGCCATTCTTTCTCATTAGAGAATTACTTTTTCTTCGGTCACATTTTAGATATAGGTAATAGGCGGCATTGCCTTTGAGCTAGCAGCAACCAAGTGCTGGGAAGTGGGAACTATTTGTGTAGAAAAGTCTTTTGTCTCTTTGTTTTCTTGTGTTAGTCAGAAAGCTGAATAGTTATGCTTATTAGTGTGGTATTATTGATGTTTATTAGTGATATAATTATATGGTGCAATTGGTGTTTATGGGTATTTATTGGTATGGGCTCTTATTAGTGGTGAAATGGGACTTTTTATTGGTAGTGTAATGAGCCCCTTCATTGGTGTATTTCATTTTTTCTTGGATTTTGTATTGCCTATAAATGGCCTGGTATATTGAAGGAATAAGATGAAGCATTCCCTTTTCTAATATCTTGGATATGTTTCAACAATTTAGAATTTTTTCTCTTAACATAATGTCCATTCTTTGGCAGCACACTATCATAAGAATGAGATTGGGAGGAAGTAGAACTTATAAAGACTAATTTAAAGATTTTGAAATTTTAGGGTCCAAAACCAAAAAAGGTCAATTTTACAGGGACTAAAACATATTTAAGCCTGCTGCTAAAATATCTTTATACCATTTAAATGCAAAAAATGTTTTGTTGTTTAATTGGGAAAGTGATCTTTATAGGATGTGGTTGAAATTTTATGGTTCTCGGAGATTTGAGTTCATAACTCAAGCTTGAATATGAGAGTAGTCTGATGGTACTGGTAAAAATGGTATTATATTACTGATGGAAAATGTTGGAGACTAGCTCCTGCATCTCACAAACTCCAAAAGAGTAAGGACTCTATAAATTTCAATAGAGCAATCACGGGACACTATAACAATGTCACAAGAAATTAATTGTAGTTGAGTAAAGAACCCCAAAACCTACCATACTCAGAGGCCTGCCAACCAGCACCTCATTCACCCCCTTTTCTGACTCAATTCCCTTCCTTTTCCTCACCATCCTCATTTCCCTTAATATTACCCTATTTCCTTCCCACGATCATGGAATCTTCCTCACCATTCACTGCTTGCCACATGTACTGTTTTGTAACAAACTCTCTCTTCTCTTTTCTGTGTTGCTTACGGTTATTTTTGCCATCTGCTCACACGTTTTTTTCTTTGCCTTTTTCTCCGATTTCAGCATTGGATTGGGCTCTGCTCCCACTTCTTTCTCTTGCCCACTTCCTCCTATTTCAGCAATGGGTTGGGCTCTTGGCCTTTTTTTATTTTTTTCTGCTATACACAAACTTGGCCACATCATAGTCACATGTTGCATCCCTCGTAACCCAGCAGAAGACTTTAAAAAATACCTACTTACCTACACACGTTGGATTTTGCTGTGTTGCAGTATGCCTCCATGTCATGTCATATATCACGGATATTATCAGCTAGTGGATGCATTGAAAGGAAAATCTCACAACTCACATCTTATTTTAATATTTTTTTATTTGTATAGTACTTGGAAGATTAATGTATTCAGTTAGAAGGATTGGAGGTCAGATTGAACTGGAAACATTCAATGTCATAAGTGGGTTTGCATCCCAAGTAGTACTTTCAGAATGTTTGAGTTACAGTCGTTCTCTGCTGAACTACCCATAGTCTTTCCCTTTTAAAGCCCATCTAAGTATCATTTTTCTGTTTGGTTATTAATATGTCTACCTAACAAAACAAGCCGGCATAAGCCATGCTTAGGGACTTCACACAGACACAAACATGCCATATGGGTTTACATTAAAGACTAGAATATCTTGTACTGCTGCCATGTTCAGGCTTTGGAAAGCTACTTGAATTTCAGTTCCTGGCTGCCTCTATCCACCTTTGCCAGATCAGCTTCCAGGCTCCGATGTTTCTAAATTGATACTTTTGAGAAATAATATGTGCAGCTTGAACTTGGTGGTCTACTTGTCTTTTATCGGAATTGAATTGGATTTGACCATACCTTCTAATTTGGTAACTAGCCACATCTTCTAACATTCTATAAGAAGTTTGAAAATATAAATATTTTATCTCTGCTGACTTCATATGTGTTTTTTTCCTATATGAAGGACCATATAAATGTCAATTATCAATGACACAAATTATGGTTCATCTCTTCATTGTTGAACTTTATAGAAGTCATGCTTGTTATTTTTATGCCCTTTTAACTCTTTAAAAGCTCTCAATTCTTGAAATTGTTTGTATGAGTTGTCTATATACTACATTCAAATTTTGATGTTTTCTATAAACGATGTCCTTGTGGCAAATTTTGTCTTCACGAGTGCAAAAATACAATAATACTTGAACCCTCTAACCAGTAACATTCATGATGAATAAAGTCAAGTTACTATATTTAAATTTGATTAGATATTCTGGGCTGGGATATTTTAATTTTTAATGTAATGGACCCTCTTAAACCGAGTGCTGCTGCAAATAGTGTGTTCTTAGGTGTGAGTCTAATTTAGAAATCTTTATACTTGTATGAGGAAATCTTGCCGTATTTCTAGTTGTCCAGTGAGTTAATCTTATTTTTAGTTTTGGACCTTTCGCAGAATCGCAGGATGGTAGAATGTATTTAATAACACTGCTTTATCATATTATGTTAGAAATTCCCAAATATCTATTAGATAAACGTTAATTATAGTATGAAGAGTTGTGTCTTTTGGGTTATGAAGAGTTGTGTCTTTTTAGTTATGAAGAGTTGTGTCTTTTTAGTTATGAATAGTTGCGTCGTTTGGCTATTTAGTTATGAAGAGTTGTGTTGTTTGGAGTCTTTAAGCTTTTGTATTTTGGCCTATAAATAGGTCCTTTGTATTTCAAATCAAGATAAGCCTGCGAAGAGAAAATAAGAAACAGTTTTTTCATCTCCTTTTTTTTTTGTAAGCTTTTTTATCTGTGAGTTATTCATTTTTTTTGCTCCTAATATAGAAATCGATCCAACAATTTGGTATCAGAGCTATGGAGAGTGTGACCACTACCAGTATGCCGTTGCCCCGCCTGACAAAGGAGAATTATGTGAATTAGAGCATTCAGATGAAGGCTCTCCTCGGGTCCCAAGATGCTTGGGAAGTTATTCAGGAAGGTTTTGCTGAACCTGCATCCACTGCAAGATTTTCGGCAGCTCAAAACAAGGCGTTGAAAGAGATGCGTGCGAAGGACAAGGCGGCCTTATACATGTTATTCCGAGCTGTAGACGAGTCCGGATTTGAGAAGATAGCGAGTGCGACGACGTCTAAGGAAGCGTGGGACATCATGGAGAATGTCTATAAAGGAGCTGACCGAGTTAAGCAGGTCCGACTTCAAACTCTGCGTGGCGAGTTGGAAGGAATGAAGATGAAAGATTCAGAGGGCGTATCCGATTTCATCACCCGAGTTCAAGCCGTGGTGAATCAGTTAAAACAGAATGGAGAGGAACTATCTGAGACTAGAGTGGTGGAGAAGATATTGAGGTTGTTAACCGACAACTTCGAGAATGTCGTATGTGTCATTGAAGAATCAAAGGATCTAGCTACGCTCTTTGTTGACGAGCTCGCTAGTTCCCTTGAGGCACATGAACAAAGAAAAAAGAAGAAGAAGGAGGAGACGCTTGAGCAGGCGCTTCAAACCAAGGAAACAATCAAGGAGGAGAAGGTCCTCTATTCTCAAAATTCTTGAGGACGAGGTCATGGTCGTAGTGGTCGTGGCCGAGGTCAAGAAGGATGCAATGATGAGGGAGGACAATCAAGTCAACAAAACTGGCGTGGAAGAGGCCGAGGTCGTGGACGAGGACGGTGGTCAAATAATTCAAACATCGAGTGTTATAAGTGTGGTAAGTTTGGACACTTTGCGAAGGATTGCAACTCGGACAAGTGCTGTAACTGTGGGAAGGTCGGTCATTTTGCAAAAGATTACCGAAATGAGAGAAGAGTGGAGGAGACTTCTAACTTTGCTGCAGAAGGAGAAGTAAAAGATGATGGAATTTTGTTGATGGCAAATGGTGGAGACAACTCGGAAAGCGAGACGGAGTGGTATCTTAATACTGGTGCTAGCAATCATATGTGCGGACACAAGGACCTGTTTAAAGACATGCAGATGGTTGAAGCCGGACATGTTTCGTTTAGAGATGCTTCAAAGATCGAGGTCAAGGGCCGAGGTACGGTGTGTTTCTTACAAAAAGATGGACGAGTTGGGTCAATCTTGAATGTGTATTACGTACCGGATCTCAAAAGTAATATCTTGAGCATGGGACAGTTGATGAAGAAGGGTTACTCGGTTCTCATGACAGACCGAGTTCTCAGTTTAAAAGACAAGCAAGGTCGTTTGGTGGCCCGAGTTGAAATGGAGAAAAATCGTATATACAAGCTAAGTTTGAGGAGTATGCAAGTCGGTTGTTTGCAAGCTGATGCTCTCCGGCAAGTATACCGATCGCACAAGTAATAAAGTGATAAGAAAAGTTCGTCTCCACAGGATTGGGATCTAATATCAATTAAACTTTTTCTTAAAGAATGGAAAAGATTCAAATAGGGCTTGTGTGACAAATATTGTCAAATTTGAATGAAATTGAAATCCGGAAATAAAAGACTTATTTCTGTATTTTTGTTTTCAGAAATAAAACAATACAAATGAGAAATGATTTGTAAAAAGGATAAGAAAAAAATTGCAGCCAGGGTTCATTCACCAAATGATCCCCGCTTTTTACTCCGGATTGATTTAAAATAATCATCTATATAATCACTCAGATATATTATCATCTTAAAAAAAGATTTAATAGTTAACCCTCAATTCCTTGCAGAGTTAACCCTTTAATCCTATGAGGAACCCCAATTCCTTGCAATGTTTCTCATGGGATCAAGCAATGGGCGCGATAATTTAAGCATCTGCAATCATATAAACGTCTATTCCTATCACGCATACAGATCGTTATCTTACCCCCTTTCGAGATCAAAACCCCAATATTCCTATCTAGGGTTTTGATCCTCAGAATATCTCCAACTATCAGATCGATCAATTCTAACAAAGGAAATATCAAATTCGCACAGAGTAATGATAAAGATAATTATATAAATCAAAAACCATAAACCAATCCTTCGTATCATAGGTTCACATATGGATCGTGACCCTGACTACAATGAAGAGATCTAGCCAATCAACATCATGATCACTGATCTAAGATTCAACATAAACTAAAATAAAAGAGAAAGCACATACAAAGAAGGAGATGAAGAACGAAGAACACGAAGAGCTCCAAGCTGCCTTCTTTCTTCCCGTTTCCAGATCTGAATAATTTAGGGTTCTGACAATAGGGTATATTTATAAGTCTTTTTCTTTCTTCCAAAAATGCCCTCCAAAAACACGGTAAACCTTCCCCGCAAACCGGCGCCAGTTTTCGCGGTGCTACTGCCTGATTGCAAAAGCCGGTATTGAATGTTCGTGAAACGGCGCCAGTAAGCGCCATAGTGGTGCTACTTGGCGCCACTTCCTTTCTCCTTTGGGCGCCTAGTAGCGCCATGGTTTCTTGAATTTTAGGCGCTGAGTTGCGCCATTTTTGGTGCTAGGAGGCACCATGTTGGCGCTAGGTGGCGCCATGTGGTAGCCTCCGGTGCAGAATTCGTAAACTGGCGCGGGTTAGCGCCATGCTTCTGGAATTATGGACTTGCATCAACACCCTTTTATAATTTGTAGTTTTCACTCCTTTTACCTGTATAAATACAACCAATAGGTGAGAAGTATAATTGAAAAGAAAGAATCAATATAATTAGCAAATATATATATAAAAGTTGCTCTTTTATGAATCAATTCTTATCAATTTTAACACATAAAACTACACTTGCCAGAGGCACATCAAACCATTCCCAGATTTAAACGTTGTTGTCCCCAGCAATGTATAAAACTCAATCCAGGAAATATTCAATTAATCCAACATAACATTTCAGAGACACTCTCAGACATAATATGTTGTGCATGCCTAACTCAACATCAAAAATTCCCAATAATGTCATCAGCCTCTTAAAGCTACAGGTCTACGTTGATTACCCCTCACACAGATAAATAATGTTCACTCAACACTCAGTGTTTAAGGGTATTATGAGCACTCAATTATTCAAAGCTATAACACTACCATATGCTTGATCATATTCTCAAAAATTCTTAAAAACAAAGAATTAAACACAACATCGATTGATCAAAAGGACTTCGCAGGTTGTAACTTGGTCGGGGTAACAGGTAGGAAAATATGGAAAGTAGTTCAAACAACAATGAGATTGAAAAACCAAATTTAATTCACTTTAACACATTCAACTCAATGATTTTGCTCCACTAACATTCCTACAGAATTTCGGGAATTAATTCCTTCCAGCCACCTTTTACTCTTTTCCTTTTTCTTGCTTTCTTTTCTTTTTCTTTTTCTTTTTGCCCTTTTTTTATATATATAAGGGTATAGATGAAACTTTTTTATCCCTTAATTACTTGACCTTTGTGGAGCTTACCTCAATTTCCTTATTTTATTTTCAACTCATTCAGTGATTCAATCTCAACCAAGGTAAGTCATATGGATATTGGCTAATCCATCAGTTAGGTCACATGTCATTTTTCAACAAATCAGTTCAGGCTCAAATGGCTAGCAAGGGAAAATTTCATATAGGTGAGTTATTTTTGGCCAATAGCTAATAAGAATAAAATGCCTTTATCACCTCAACCAATGCATGCATAACAGAGAAACAGATCAAGTTCTAGAGTATTACAACAGTGAGGCCTCTCAACAAAAATTTCAGTGTTTAGGCTCAAACCTCACAGCTATGGTATCAATGCAGAATCAAGAAAATTGACCTCAGACATTATCAGAATTCACAATATTAATTCAGACAAACGAGCAATCATGCAAACCAATTATGCCTATGCAACGCTATACCAGATTGTCATATTATATATTTCCTAAAATTCAATTAGACACATTAACAAGATGAGCACATTTAAACCTGGGATTTGCTCAAAACACATTTTTTTTTAATGATAAATATAGCACACAAAATAACTAAGAAAAAAAAACTAAGAAAATTAAAAGAGTTAGAATATCTCCCCTGATAGAAGAATTGCAGCAGTTCTTCTAAGGTGCAAGCCCACCATTCCCAGATTTAGAGAATTGCTGTCCTCAGCAATAATTAGACCACAAGAAAGAAGAAAAACCTGCACAATGGAACAAACCGTGGCATATAGAAGAAATTATAATGCGCACATTAAAACATCAGAGAAAAATATACCAACAAAGAAACAGAGAATTAAACTAATATACAAGATCTCCGTCAGCAAGGAGATATAATCAGCCCTCCATGTCATCCCCCTCAGCAGTGTGGGATGACTCAGCAAATGGAGGATCTGGTGGTACTGGATGCCTTGGTGTATGGGACCACCATTCCCAGGTTTGGTCCAAACCATGGATCCATGTTAAGAACTCTTTGAAGTTTTGATTTTTCCGAGAGATAGAGTCTCGGTGTCTCTTGTCAAACTTCAGCTCCCGGTATCTCTTCCAACTCGTATCAAAGAATTTCACCACTTCCTTTCTCCTTGCCTTCTTCTTTGTAGGATTACGCCTCCTTTGAAGCGTCCTTATCTCTTTGACATCATCTTTTAAATTTTGAGGAAGATCCTTCACTTCCACTTTTGGGGTTCCATCTTCTTTGGCCTCATCTTTTAGATTTTGAGGAACCTCAATCGCTACATCTTGTTCTTCCTTTACAACTTCAAGACTAAAACAATCGTCTTTGTGAGAAGACTGTTTTAAAGAATCAAATACATGGATAGTAACGGTTTCATCATTCATTCTTAGCTCGAGCTTCCCGCTTTCAACATCAATCAGGGCACGAGATGTAGCTAAGAAAGGTCTACCCAGCAAAAGAGGCATCTCAGCTCCCCCTTCCATGTCCAATACCACAAAATCAGCAGGGAAGATGATCTTGTCCACCTTCACAAGAACATCTTCTATTATTCCACTAGGCTTCCTTACAGACTTATCAGCAAGTTGAAGAGATGCCAAAGTGGGCTTCAATTCAGTAATCCCAAGAGATTTACAAACAGACAAGGGCATTAGATTTATACATGCCCCAAGATCACACAAAGCTCTACCAATTTTGGTGTTCCCAATTTCAATAGGAATATTGAAGCTCCCTGAATCATGACGCTTAGGCGGGAACTTCTTTGTAATAATAACACTACACTCCTCAGTGAGTGTCACCGTTTGACACTTCTGCAATTTGTGCTTCCTTGACAAGAGATCCTTCATAAACTTGGCATAATTGGGTATGCCAGCCAAGGCTTAAGCAAAAAGGATATTTATATGCAACTTCTTGAAGATATCAAGAAATCTGCCATACTGTTGCTTCTGAGCATCCTTCTTGAATCTTTCAGGATAAGGAGCCATGGCTCGCACATATTCAGGATTAAGCTCAAACTTCTTCTTTTCAGCAACAATAGGGGACTCTTTTTCTTCACCTTTCTAAAGAGGTGTCTTGACATCAGAAGGAATCTCTTCTTCTTTTTCTGGCTCCTCAACCGCCTTAAGCTTTTCATTAGCTTTCACCTTTGTGCTTTGCTTTTCTGGAGCTGCTACTACCTTACCACTTCTAGTTGTGACAAACATACAATCCTCCTTGGGATTTGTAACTGTGTTACTAGAGGAGGTGTCTGGAGTTCTATCAGCAACTTGCTTAGCCAGCTGGCCAATTTGATTCTCCAAATTCCTGATAGAAGCACTCATGTATTTAGTATTGGCCCTAGTCTCTTCCATGAAGGCGTTGGAGTGTTGAGCCATTTGTCCAACTAACCTCTCCAAATTAGAAGGTTCCTTAGCTTGGACTGGTGGAGGCTGCAAGTAGTTGTTGGAATTATAATCAAGACATGTGCCTTGACCTCTCCTCTGAAAATTGCTACTTCCAGAAGGGAAATCCTGGTTCCTCGGATTGTTTCGTGGCGGAGATCTTTGATCATACCATACGCCATTAACCTGCACTTGTTGAGGGGAGTCAGAAGAAAATAAAGATGAACATTCATTAGATTCATGCTCACCCCTGCAGTATTCACAAACCACAGCTGCGGCTTGGACAGTAGAGAGTTGCATCTTATCCAGCTTTGAGGTCAAATTTGCTAGCTGTTGTGCTAACAACTTATTTTCAGCCAGAACCACATCATTGTTATCCAGGTGCAGAATACTCCTCTTAGGTTTGGCTGTCAAACCTTCATTTTCATTGGCAGCCATTCTTTCTATCAACTCAAGAGTCTCATTTGCTCTCAAGGATTTGATGCTACCACCTGCTGCACCATTCAACACCATCCGAACTTCAGGTTTACACCCGTTAAAAAAAATTCGGACCTGATCACCATTAGTCATGGGATAATGAGGACATCTCCTCATTAGATCTTTGAAGCGGTTCCAAGCTGCACACATAGTTTCACCCTCAGCTTGAGTGAAATTGGTGATATCATTCACCATCTGGTTAAATCTTTCCATGGAAAAGAACTCAGCAAAGAACTTGTTTGATAGACTCTCCCATGACGGAATACTTCTTGCTGGTTGCCTTTCCAACCAATTCAAGGCTTTCCCCTTAAGAGCAAAGGGAAACAGTCTCAGCCTGACTGCATCATTGGACACCTGGGGGTGTTTGGTGGAGTCACAGATCATCAGAAATCTGTCAATGAACCTGTGAGGGTCCTCATCAGCCTCTCCACCAAACTGAGCTCGCTCTACCAGTTGAATATTGGCAGACTTGAGCTCCCAATGGTTGTTGCCCACCTCTGGATGAACAATGCTTGAATTTGGTCTGTTGAACGCTGGTGTAAGAATTGTATCCATGAGCGGATTGTCCACTTCATCATTATTTCCAGCCATTGTTTGTGCTTATTCACACAGAATTCCTAACTCGTTGAATGCAAGCTTCTTCCGAGCAAGTTTTCTGTTCCTCTTCTGCTCTAGTGATTTCCAAATTAAGTGGAAATTCTGGGAGTGTACCTCGCATACAACTCAGAATAGAGATCAGTAGCACTGTTCAATTAAAAAAATAAAAATAAAATATAAAATAAAAATAAAAAATATAAAAATATTCACAAATATTCACAAATCCAATCCTAAAGATCAAGATTATGTGATATCAGAAACGCCAATCCCCGGCAATGGCGCCAAAAACTTGATGCTCTCCGGCAAGTATACCGATCGCACTAGTAATAAAGTTCGTCTCCACAGGGATTGGGATTTAATATCAATTAAACTTTTTCTTAAAGAATGGAAAAGATTCAAATAGGGTTTGTGTGACAAATATTGTCAAATTTGAATGAAATTGAAATCTGGAAATAAAAGACTTATTTTTGTATTTTTGTTTTGAGAAATAAAACAATACAAATGAGAAATGATTTGTAAAAAGGATACGAAAAGCATTGCAGCCAGGGTTCATTCACCAAATGATCCCCGCTTTTTACTCCGGATTGATTTACAATAATCATCTATATAATTACTCAGATAAATTATCATCTAAAAAAAAGATTTAATAGTTAACCCCCAATTCCTTGCATGGTTAACCCTTTAATCCTATGAGGAACCCTAATTCCTTGCAATGTTTCTCATGGGATCAAGCAATGGGCGCGATAATTTAAGCATCTGCAATAATATAAACGTCTATTCCTAGCACACATACAGATCGTTATCTTACCCCCCCTTTCGAGATCAAAACTCCAATATTCCTATCTAGGGTTTTGATCCTCAGAATATCTCCAACTATCAGATCGATCAATTCTAACAAAGGAAATATCAAATTCGCACAGAGTAATGATAAAGATAATTATATAAATCAAAAAGCATAAACCAATCCTTCGTATCAAGGGCTTACATATGGATCGTGACCCTGACTACAATAAAGAGATCTAACCAATCAACATCATGATCGCTGATCTAAGATTCAACATAAACTAAAATAAAAGAGAAAGCAAATACAAAGAAGGAGATGAAGAACGAAGAACACGAAGAGATCCAAGCTGCCTTCTTTCTTCCCGTGTCCAGATCTGAATAATCTAAGGTTCTGACAATAAGGTATATTTATAAGTCTTTTTCTTTCTTCCAAAAATGCCCTCCAAAAACACGGTAAACCTTCCCCGCAAACCGGCGCCAGTTGGCGCCGGGTTGGCGCAAGTTTGCGCGGTGCTACTGCCTGATTGCAAAAGCCGGTAGTGAATGTTCGTGAAACGGTGCCGGTAAGCGCCATAGTGGTGCTACTTGGCGCCGCTTCCTTTCTCCTTTGGGCGCTAGTAGCGCCATGGTTTCTTGAATTTTAGGCGCTGAGTTGCGCCATTTTTGGTGCTAGGAGGCGCTAGGTGGTGCCATGTGGTAGCCTCCGGTGCAGAATTCGTAAACTGGCGCGGGTTCGCGCCAGTGTGGTGCCAGTCCGCGCCATGCTTCTGGAATTATGGACTTGCATCAACACCCTTTTATAATTTGTAGTTTTCACTCCTTTTACCTGTTTAAATACAACCAATAGGTGAAAAGTATAATTGAAAAGAAAGAATCAATATAATTAGCAAATATATATAAAAGTTGCTCTTTTATGAATCAATTCTTATCAATTTTAACACATAAAACTACACTTGCCAGAGGCACATCACAAGCCGAGGTGGAAGATAAGGCGTCCTTATGGCATCACCGGTTTGGCCATTTACATTATGGTGGTCTAACCGAGCTGGTAAAGAAGAACATGATGGAAGGGTTACCAAAAATAAATTATGAAGGAAAATTATGCGAAGAATGCGTATTTGGCAAGCATGCAAGGAGCTCGTTTCAAAGGACGGCAGGATATCGGGCTAAGCAACCTCTGGAAATACAGATCTATGTGGACCAATCACTCCAGGGTCGTTCAGTGGAAAAAGGTACTTTGTTTCTTTTATTGATGACTTTTCACGAAAGACTTGGATTTATTTTCTGAAGGAAAAGTCCGAAGTGTTCGAGGTGTTCAAAAAATTCAAGGTGATGGTTGAACATGCAACCGGGAGATATATCAAGTCGGTCCGCTCTGATCGAGGTGGAGAGTACGTCTCAACAGACTTCATGAAATTTTGCGAAGAGCACGGTATGAGGAGACTTCTGATAGCCCCGTACTCACCACAGCAGAACGGCGTAGCTGAGAGGAAGAACCGGACTATCCTTGACATGGTTCGGTCGATGTTGAAAAGCAAGAAGATGCCGAAGGAGTTTTGGGCGGAAGCTGTGCAGTGTGCTGTATATGTGCAGAAACGATGTCCGCATTCGAGCTTGAAGGATAAAACGCCACAAGAAGCATGGAGCGGTCAAAAGCCAAAAGTGACTCATCTCAAAGTGTTCGGTAGTGTTGCTTATGCACACATACCGGACCAGCAAATAACAAAGCTCGAAGACAAAAGTAAGAAATTTGTGTTTATTGGATATGATGAGAAAACAAAAGGATATAAGCTGATTGACCCCGTCAACAAGAAGGTGATGGTTAGACTTGTCAAAAAGGCCCACAGCCCTAGGGCCAGCCCATTTAGCCCCATGAAAGCCCTATCAATTTTCCAGCCCATTTTTGTGAAGGGCCATCTTAGCCCTAACCCATGAGGCCCTTTCATTTATTGGGTTAGGTTAGGGCTGGTCCATGGATCAAAAGAATTCAACTCATTTTCCATCTTAGCGCATAATTTTCTCGAGAAAATAGTTCTTCTCTTTTCTGTCAAACCCTAATTTGGTTGTATTATGATAGATTCAGTGATTCACCATCATCCTTCCATGTGATACTCAGATTGACTCTCGCACTCGCACCCACGCACCTATCTAATACCCATTTCACCCAAATTCAACAAATCCTCTTCAAATTTATGTCAGCAACAAGATGCACCATCGCTTCTCTTCTTAGAACTTCGACGTCGCACCCTAGCAGAGATAGGTATGACAAGATTTCACTGAGTTTTGAAATGTTTTTCATTTTCTTCTATTCTCTTCAAATTTTCATTTTCCTTCATTTTGTTAAAAAAGAAAAATGAAGTTCTGAACTGTTTTTCGTTTTGTTCAACAGATTCTGGTGCTTGAATGTGAACGATTCTTTAGTTTCTTACTTCCTCGTTTATAGATTTTATTTATCTCATGTAATTTGTATGCTAGCTGAAATTTATTTTCGTTTATGGCCAAAGCCCAAAGGAATTGGATTAGCTAACTTGCTTGGTATTTAGTTATATAGATTAAAAATTATAGCCGACTTGTATTTAGTTATTGCTTTGCATTCTTTAGGCTTACTTGAATTATCAACCCTAGCCACGTCCGTAACAGATTTGTTAACAGATGAAGAAATTAGCTGGCTAATTTAGAACACTTGTAGATGAACAATTCATAACCATAGATAAACCAATTGCTTGTGCTTACTGATCTGATGCATTGCTAACTTAGCACACCCAATTTAGGTAAAAGATTTCCCTTTTTGTTATCTTTGTTTGGCTTTGCAAATAGCATAGGTCTTTAAACCTTCACCACTTTATATGGCTTTGTTACTCTGAAATCTGAGCAAGTTTCTGATTTTCACCTGGATCGCGTCTATTACACTTGAAGTATGTTTTCCAATGTCTCCTTTTTGTTTGTTGGTAACTGGTGGGAAAAGAAAATAAAAGTGAAACATGAAATAGGCTTGAATTTTAGCCTTATTGAATCAGGGGACAACTGGCGTAACTGAAGATTTCCCGGTCTCACTTTGGAAAGCACTACTATTTGTGTGCCTCTTTCAGCATTGATGAACAGTATTAGGTACTGTATAGTAGAGTTCAATAACTATATATGTTTTAGCAAAGCAAACCAAAGGAATTGGCATTTTTTTTGGTTTTACAAATTGGCCTTTGTTTCTAATCTATATATGTTTTTTCTTTTGCTATCTCTTCCATGACTTTGCTAATTGAAAACATTATCGGTATTTACTATGTATATACATTTTCTGCTTGTTTAGTTAGATTTTCAGGATTTGAAAACCTATTCACTTCCATCTTGTTAGATTTTTAATTTGCTATTCATATCTGAGAAATTATAAACGATGGAAAATTGGTCTTTGGAATGACAGTGATGTTTTCGATGAATAATGTGCTTTCTGTTTCATATTTGATTTTGCTATTGTAATATTGTAGTTTGATTCCACTTGCACTTACCAGATTTAAGTCATGTACAGTTTTCTGTTGTGTATTGAATTATTTATAAATTGACATTGAAGGTAACCCTTCTTTCTCTTACCCTTTGGATAATAAGTCGATCATGTTTATTTCATTGTTGCTGGTTTGCTTATCTGTAAATTGTGTTCTGTATTCACCTTTGAGTAAAGATTTAATTTAAGTCCAGTCAATAGATCTTTTTATGTCTAGATTTAGTGGGTATACTCAATTATATTTGATTAAGTTACCTGCATATAAAAAACATGTTTCATTTTTGTCCATATGAATTTTAGTAATTGTGCATGTTTATAATTTTAGTAATTGTGTTCTGTATACACACGTGTTCATGTTGAAGTTGGTAGGGCATAGCAAAGCACAACTAGCTTCATTCAAGTATGAACACCAATGTCATAGCTATCCATCTTTTGTAATCAACTACAAATAAATTAAAAGTTATGGTATTAATCATAAACCACAAAATCCCCTGATTTGAGTATATTCTCTCAGCCTCTTTTCAGCAACATATTCATCTTTGAGATATTGACAAAACCTCAAAATGTTCATATGAAAAACCCACTGTGGAATCATTATCATCATGTCCAAAATTTTTATGGAAATTTATTTCATTTTATCCAGCATTTGTATCTGATTGTTATATAAGATTTTAGGTTAAATAAAATCAAATTGGTTGGAAAACCAAGTTGGAACTTGGTATAGGTTGTTGCTTGAGATTGGGAAATTACAAACAATTTAATAAAAATTATGAGCTTTTTTGTTCAAAAAAAAAAAAAAATACACATTAAATTTTTGAAGGCCCACGGGCTGGCCCTAACCCATGGGGCTTTTGGCCCATGGGGCCCAATATCATTGTGGGCTTTTGGCCCTGCGGGCTTTTTGGCCCTAACCCACATGGGCTAGGGTTAAGTCATTTTGACAGCTCTAGTGATGGTGAGCCGAGATGTTCGGTTTAATGAAGCAGATGAGTGGAATTGGAGCAATTCATCCGGGGTCACTTCAGATATGTCTACACCCGTTGCTAACCCGGCAAGTCCTAGAGTCTCTGATGACGAAGAAGAGCAAAGACAACCAAGAATGAGGAGTCTGCAAGACTTGTATGACTCAACTAATGAAGTGCATCTTGTCTGTCTTTTAACAGATTCCGAAGACGTAAGTTTTGAAGAGGCAATCCGAGAAAAGAAATGGCAATCCACCATGGATGAGGAGATTGAAGCAATTGAATGAAATAACACATGGGAGTTAACTGAGCTGCCAGAAGGTAGTCGGCCTATTGGAGTGAAATGGGTATACAAGAAGAAGATGAATGCTCAGGGGGAGATAAAACGATACAAAGCCTGGCTCGTTGCGAAGGGATACAAGCAAAAGGCCGGAATTGACTATGATGAGATATTTGCCCCAGTTGTGAGAATGGAGACAATCCGGCTACTGATTTCACAAGCAGCTCAATTCGGCTGGTCGTTATATCAGATGGATGTTAAGTCAGCATTCTTGAATGGCATTCTAGAGAAGGAAGTCTATGTCGAACAGCCATCCGGGTACATGAAGGTCGGAGAAGAGAAGAAGGTGCTGAGATTGAGAAAGGCACTTTATGGGCTAAAGCAGGCACCGCGAGCATGGAATACTCGGATTGATACGTACTTCAAACAATCCGAGTTCGAGCAATGCCCTTATGAACATGCTTTATATGTAAAGAATAGTGAAAGTAATCTGTTATTTGTTGCTCTTTATGTTGATGACTTTATTTTTATGGGGAATAATGATAAGTTGATACAAGAGTTCAAAAGAACAATGGCTAGGGAGTTCGAGATGACAGATCTCGGCTTGATGAAATACTTTCTCGGTTTGGAGGTCAGACAAAGTGAGGCAGGAATATTTGTGTCACAAGAAAGATATGCAAAGGAAATCCTGAAGAAGTTTAAAATGGCAGACTGTAACCCGATTTCAACTCCTATGGAACCTGACGCAAAACTCTAAGTTTGATGGAGGAAAAAGAGTTGATGCAAGCAAGTACCGAAGTAACGTTATCTCACATGCACGAGGCCGGATCTCTCACTTAGTGTTGGCATTACAAGTTGGTTTATGGAGGAACTCGGCTATTCACACCGGAAGGCATTAAAACGAATTCTGAGATATGTCCAAGGGACGGTTTCACATGGATTATACTACTCAAAATTGGACAACTACAGGTTGGTTGGATATTCTGATAGTGACTGGTGTGGAGATATAGATGATCGAAAGAGCACGGCTTTATATGTATTCTTATTAGGTAACACGGCATTCACCTGGCTTTCGAAGAAGCAGCCGATTATGGCACTTTCCACGTGCGAGGCTGAATATGTGGCAGCATCTTGGTGTGTCTGTCATGCAATATGGCTAAGAAATTTGCCAAGAAAGTTGGAGCAAGAACAAGTCAGTCCAACCGAGGTTTGGGTTGACAACAAGTCGGCAATTGAGTTAGCTAAGAACTCGGTCAATCATGAAAGAAGCAAGCATATTGACGTCCGTTTCCATTTCATTCGAGATCAAGTAAAGGAAGTGTAAAGAACCTTGGGATACACCACCCCAAAAGCTAGCTCAAAGGGTGGGAGTGCCCAAGGCCTTATAAACTCCACATTAGTTGTTCATCCAACCAATGTGGGACTATATATCTCAACAGGAAGGTAATGTGGAACTGATACACGTGGCAAGTCGGGATCAGGTCGGCGATATTTTTACAAAACTACTGCCGACATAACTTCTTGAGAATTGCAAAAGGATGATTGGCATGAAGGATGGAAGGAATATTTAAGTTTATGGAGGAGATTTGTTAGATAAACGTTAATTATAGTATGAAGAGTTGTGTCTTTTGGGTTATGAAGTGTCTTTTTAGTTATGAAGAGTTGTGCCTTTTTAGTTATGAATAGTTGTGTCGTTTGACTCTTTAGTTCTGAAGAATTGTGTTGTTTGGAGTCTTTAAGCTTTTGTATTTTGGCCTATAAACAGGTCCTTTGTATTTCAAATCAAGATAAGTTTGTGAAGAGAAAATAAGAAATAGAGTTTTTGCAGCTCCTTTATCAGTGAGTTATTCATTTGTTTTTGCTCCTAATATAGAAATCGATCCAACAATATCAACAGTTAGTTACAAGGGTATCAATAGTTAGAATAATTATTTAGTGAGTTAGAGAGGTTGGAAAGAAGAACATGGGTTTAGCTTAAACAGAAGGACGACTAGTAGGAAGAAAGGGGAGATTTGTTAATTTGGAAAAACAGAGGACTGGCCCAGTTGTAGGGAAACTCTTGGATGAAATTCCTCTCCTTTGTTCTTTGTTTGTGATTTAATAAACACTACCAAAGTATTCTTTTGACCTTTCCTTTTGCTGTTTTTCTCAGCTTTCTCTCTAAAAACTAACATTATTACTTATCCAGATGCCATACTCACGATGAGATTTCCTCCTTTTTTCCGGCAGGTATGAAGAGTGTTTCAAATCTGCAGCATTGTTTAATAGAAAGAATGTTAAAAGTCAATTGTGATTAGTGACAGTGCAAATGTCATATTTGGTTATTGTAAACGTAGATAATTATCCATCGACATTTTGACTGTTAGATTCTTTATGGATTGATCATTTTATGTACATTATTGTCTGTGACTTCCTTTAGTTAGTTCATCTGTTTTATACTGTGTGGTCTATCATCTTCTCTTGTGTTGGCCAGTGGATTCTTTTGCTGCATTGGTGGTGAAGCTCCGATGTTGCACCGAGTCATAATATCCAAATCTCTCGAAATATATAAGATTAAGAATAAGAGATTGTTTTCTTTAAGATCAATAACAGATGGGAATACAAACATCTTTTTTTTTTTTTTGTGAAAAAATACAAACATCTTTATTCACCAACAAATTCGCCCATTGGTGGATCCATAGACAAATTAATAAGATGATTTTTTTTTTTTTTTTTAAATAATTACTCGTCCATCGGTAGTCTCGTCAATTTTTTGAAATGGGTTTAAATCCGTCAGGGATTCTTACGGTTTTAGTAGTAATTTGTTATTTCATTATTAGCACCTCTTTGGGTTATTTCATAATTCTTGATAAGTTGCTCCACAAGAGGAGAGAATATTTAGCGCTTCCTGCCCATATATACCGGGAGGGAAGAGTGAGAATGTGATGAGGGGGAAGACAGAGGGAGAAAAAGATATCGGAACTACAGAAGAGCCTCTTTGAATGTGTTTTGATTTTTTTTTGTTCTTAAAATTATTTTGTAGAATAATTATAGAAACAGTTACTTTTTTGTGTTTTTTTCGTTTTGAAAGTTAAAAATCAAAACAGAAAACAAAGGCTCTGTTTGGTTATTGTTTTTAAAAACAGTTTTTTAGTTTTCAGAACAAAAAAATTAAAAAACTCGTTTGGTACGACCTAACTTTTTTTTTGTTTTTAGAATCAAATTTAGAGAACATGTCTGAGTTGTTTTTGTTTTCTGTTTTGGTTTTTAATTTTCAAAAAGAAAAAAACATAGAAAATAACTATTTTTATAACTATTTTACTAAACAGTTTTAAGAACAAAAAAATCAGAACATAATCAATTAGACAGACGTGTTCTCTAAATTTGATTCTAAAAATAAAAAAATAGTTACAATTTTTAAACTTTTTTTTACAAGTCTTACCAAATGAGTTTTTTTGTTTTAATCCTCAGCTTATCTAAGATGATTCTCCTTGTATTCAAAAAAAAAAAAATTTTGATTCTCCTTCAGCTAAATTTATACTATCTCACTAATTATTATCATCCCTATCAACAATTCAATTTTCTTTATTTCATGCTTTGTCAATGTCCCTCTGGACAATTTTTTTTCTCAATTTTCCGTAAATCGATCCCTCGTTGAAAATTTATATTGAAGACAAACTTTGATGTTATTTATTTATCATTTAACATGACCACAAAAAGTTTCTTACACAAACAACATTTTGTGGAGCCCGCATCTTTTGAAACTAAAAAAAAAAATTACAGCACGCAAAACGAATATTTATAACATAACACAATTACTTTTTCTACGACATAACTCTTATAAAACCCTATTTCCTATTTTCTCTTAAGTACATTTGTGTGCTACAAGCCTAACAGATAACCTGCCAAGTAGTGGCGGACCCACATAAACTTTTGGATTTTTCTTTTTTCTTTTTTCTTGGTTGCAGATTCTTATTTGTCTTTTGATTCAATATATATATCAAGAGTAAATACTCTTTTAAGTCCTTAGCAAAAAACATGATCCTCATTTTAGTCCCTTACAAAAAAAAATAGTCTCGAGATTCCTAAAAAATCTAAAGTGGATCAATTTAGTTAAAATCGTGGTCTCTTGCAAATTCAAAAAAGACCTACATTAATCCCTCAAAAAGACCAAAATGGATCTATTTTAAATTTCATAAGGGACCAGGTGACTAATTTTTTTTATAATGGACTAAAGTGAGGACCGAATTTTTTATTAGGGACCAAAATGATATTTATTCTTATATTAGATTATGAGCGGGTTTAAGCGTTGATTTAAAAAAAATTTATAAAAAAAAATTCGGAGTCGCTGCCCCCGAACCCGTCACTAAATATGCAGACATAAATTGTGACGATTTAACCAAATTTTTTTGATATTATTTATTTATCTTTCTAGGTCGGCAAAAAGTTAGTAGATTGGAAACTAATTGTTAAGTTATAAAATTTGAAAAGATGGTCAGGGGGGGCAAAAGGAGCTAACGGATCAAGACATAGGGGTAAGTTGCTAACTCTGTAGATAAGCGAGGGATAAAGTGCAAAAACTTGAACAATAGGGGCAATACCTTTTATTATTTAACTTCTAGAATAAAATTAATCTGCAAGTTTTATATTTATTTAAAAAATTATTAAAAATTGAATCAAGTTACTTGTTTATTACTTTTAGAAAAGCAAATAAAATCTAACTTAACTACAATGTCTCGTTAAAAGTCTCGCTAATTTATCTCACAAACAAAGAGTAATCCAAATAATACCAACCTCCCTGTAACAAAACGTATTTAAGGACCTGTACATGATTTAATCAAGTCAACGTAAAGTGGTCCTAAACAAGCACAAATGACTAAGCCCAATGTCAATCCATAAAACCTGATAAAGAACCGTAAGCTGTTGAGTGATGAGTCACAGCGAAAAAACATATATGAATTGGTGGAATATTTATTAGGAATATATTTTATATTTATATGAGATAATTTTGTCTCATATAAACAAACAAAAAAATGGGTGGGGTTTATTTTTTTCATTTCTCTCACATTTTTTTTGAGTCTCCCTTACTTTTATTAATGTGCATAATATAATTTTGTCTCATGTGAAAGACATATTCCTCATATTTATTACTAGAAAATATTTATTCTCCAACGAGGGTGGTCACGGTATGTTAAGGCTAGGCACATATACCATAAGGATGTGAGTTCAAATCTCACTTATTGGATCAAATCCAATGGATGATTAAATGATCAAATCGAAATGATTCTATTGGATGATTTTTGCTTCAAAATTGATCTAATCAAGATCTTGAACACCCCTAGTTAGTAGGATCTATAATCCCTCCCAAAAATCCTCAAAGAGGTTGGGTGTTTGACGTGACCCTGATGGGATATCGATATTTAACCTCACTTAAACTTTTCATGTAGTACAAAAAAAATATATTCAATTATATATATAATGTATATAAATTAGTATAAAAAGTATACTTTGTTATAAAATTAATAAGAACTAAAAGAAGAATATAGAGATAAGAGATAGGGGAATGAATTCTAGTTGTATTGTCATATATCCATGATGCTTTATATATGCCTTATTTATAGGCTCAAAAAACATGAAAGTTATAGTGACTACAATTACTTTTCCAATAGTCGTAACGTCTCCAACAGTCATAACATCTCTACCGGTCATAACGTCTCCAACAATCATAACAGTTATATAATAGATATGGACAACCAATAAATTGTTTATAACACTCCCCTTGGATGTTCAATAATCCTATTAAGAAGAAATAGGTATTAGAAGCTGTTTCATTAAAAATCTTAGTAGGAAAACCCAGAGGGACAAAATCATGGTAAAGTAAAAAAAGAGTGTAGCATGTATTTCACTTCCCCTGATGATAACATTATTTAATATCTATGAGTTTACGCTTCCCGATCTTATATTCTCAAAACTTGAAGTAGGTAATGTATTGGTAAATAAATTTGCCAAATTGAACAAATTTGTGGAACATCAATTTCACCATTTTGTTGAAGATCATGTGTGAAGAAGAATTTAGGTGACATATGCTTCGTTCCGTCTCCTTTGATGTATCCTCCATTTAATTGAGTTATGCAAGCAGCATTATCTTTATGCAATATTGTTGGAACATCTTTTTCTAACTAAAAACCGTATGCTTTTCGGATGCGTTGCGCATTAACCTTGATCAAACACATTCTTGACTTTCTTTATGAATTGTTATTATCATCATTTTTGACCTTGCTTCCACTTGTGAATAAATATCCTGATTGGAATCTAGCTTTGTGTGACCCTGCATTATTCTAGTATTTTCATATCGAAAAGAAATAATTTCTGCTAATAAACTTACAAATAAAGATAAAATATGAGAATAAAGGGGAAGACATGGGTTTAAAAGCCAAACATCCACTTTAATAATTTTATAATTCCCGCTTGGATGTTCACCCTTTATTATACGATAATAAGATTGTCTCGATTGAACTAAATGTGTCACACAAAAAATTTCATGATTTTTTATGGTTTAAATGAATATTTTATTTATGTCAATCGTGTCAGGCGGGTCCAGGGGGAAGCCCGTGGCGGGGACCACCACCAATGGGTTAAGCTAGCCTAAGTACACCAAGTGGGTCCGACACCACGTCTCAACCCAAAACCTTAAGGCTTTGGGTTCATGGGTCCTTCCACTTATATACTCTTCTCTTAGCTCATTACCAACCAATGTGAGACTCATCACATTTGAATATCCCAACAATCTCTCCCTCAAGTGTGAAACCCAACATTGATATGCTCCCCCTCAACCAAGTACCCCTAGAGGCCTAAGTACTCAACTCGCCTCCTAGCCAATCACTAAGCTAGCTCGAGCACAACCTGGCTCTGATACCACTGTCAGGCAGGTCCAGGAGGAAGCCCGTGGCGGGGGGCCACTATCAATGGGTTAAGCTAACCTAAGTACACCAATTTGGGAAGCAGAAATATTTTTTCCTATAGAAATGAAGATTGAAATTTTAAGCAAAATACGCATTATGATTATTGCTTTCACTTGAACACGGAATCTGATTTTAGATTTTTGATCGTGTACTTTATAGAAATGACAATTGTTGATAAAAATTAATAATTTAATTTTATAATTATTTGGACAAAAAAAAAGTATTGATTTTACTTTATTTTTGAAAAATACATTTGCTTTTATAATTAAAAAAATTTATGAATTAAATTTGATTTTTTTTTTAATTCGTAAATTTTGGCAATCTCCTACATCAGATATTTAAGTGCACCGAGAGAAATTGTGGCCTATAGAGAATTTACACTATAATGATTCCACATTCATAAATAAAATATCTAGAAATATGTGGAATTTTTGTGGTTTTACAAAAATGAAATCTAGTGAAACGGAAAAAAAAACTCTCTTCGTTAAATTTTTCCTTTTTTTTATAAATTATCCCTTTCTTATTTCTCTATCGCTTGCTAGTATATTATGCTAATAATATTGATCTGAAATCTTATATTTTCAAAACTGTTTGTCTTACAATAATGAATTTTATTTTTATGAACTGCAAGCATAAAAAGTTTTATAATATCATTGATGAAAATTAGTTTTAATTGGGTTCACGATGATGAGTTTTTTTTCTTTTTTTTTTTTTTTTGTAAAGATTTGATATAACTTTAACTCACGAGTCTTCACTGAAATAAGTGAGAGGTGCATTTGCAAAATACACTGACACTATGTCAAATTTTGTGTAAATAATTTTATTTATATAAAAGAATATGTATAGCTTTGGTTAACACACTTGTATTTATAATGGTGTGATGACAGATTTTATGTAAACAAATTTATTTATGTAAAAGAATAGGATTTTATAATTCTCATTTAATATGAGAATTGAAATCTTCCTATAAATCCAACAAGCTTTTTATCTCTATAATATGATATTTCAATTCTCATATTACACAAGAATTATAAAACCCACAAGAATAGTGTGTAGCTTTGGTTAATATACTTGTATTTATAATGGTGTGATGACCAATTTGAGAGATACCCTTGCAAGTTGCTCGCAAGTGAGATAATAAAGTCGTCCAATTGATTCTTGTGCAGGTAGTTTGAAGTAAATTTAGTTTTACAAAGATTGAAGAAGTAGTTGGGCAGCTTTTGTTGCCTAAGATATTATCTTGGAGGGGGAGGATGATTTTATATCGGTATTAAATTTGAACTTTGATATTTTTTTTCATCTAACGGTTATCAGATGATGTGTCAACAAAATATAATAAAAGGACAAATTAGTCAAAAAAATTATAGTTATTAAAATCAATATAAAATCAATAATATTATTATTGGGGGAAGGATATTGTAACAACCAAGTTGTGTTACTATCATGTTACTACCAATCAATCTCACCGTTAGATTGCTTATGTTGATCCAACGATTATATTTATTTTCATCTTTATATGATTATGATTTCCCAAATTTAATACTTTATATTTATTTCCACCTTTGTATGGTTATGATTTCCCATATTTAATGCTTTCACTTTAAATTTGAGGAATCATGACCATATAAAAATGAAAATAAATATAATCATTGAATCAATATAAACTATCTAACAAGGAAATTGATTGGTAGTAACATGATAGTAACACAACTTATTTGTTATAATATCGTTTCGCTTGTCATTTATCTAGATAACTCTTTTCAAACTAAAATATTTTGTCAGTTTTTTTTTTTTTTAATTATAATGTTCCGCATCATTCCAAAGTAGTATGGTCCACGGATGGCCGGATTGTGCCTGCAATGATATATACTGGCCGGATTGTGCCTGCAATGATATATATATATATCGGAAAAATGTTTATCATTTTAAATGACACAACTTTGTGTCATTTTTAATGAAACTACGTCGTTTTGGTGTGTTTTTACATTCTCTTTCCTCCATTTTCTTTTTATTTCTAATTTTATAAATTAGAAAAAATGACAAAACACACCAAAACGACGTAGTTTCATTAAAAATGACACAAAGTTGTGTCATTTAAAATGACAAACACTATATATATATATATATATATATATATATATATATATATATATATATATATATGAGATAGGATCCTTCGACACTAGTGTCAAATTTGAAATTTGACATCTCATCTGAGAGCCATTAGATCAAAAAAGATCAATGACTCTGATTTATAAGCATGTGACACCATTAATCTTTTTTGATCTAACGGCTCTCAGATGAGGTGTCAAATTTCAAATTTGACACTGGTGTCAAAGAATCCTACCTATATATATATATATATATATATATATATATATATATATATATATACAGGAGTTATGTTTTAAAACGATGAGAAGAACAAAAGAAAAAGGAGAAACGTTGGAATTTGTAATTGTCGGGTATGAAAGATTTGATTTGTGTTGGTTTTGCCAACCAAGTTGACGTGTAAAAGTGAAAAAGAAAGAGGGAGTGATGATGTTGGCATAGTTGGAGGTCCCGCCAAAGGAAAGGCAGAGACATTTTGGATTCCGTATTTTGGAAATAAAATCATTTTTCCTGCTTCGCCAACTATTCCTTTCTTATCGATTGTTGAATCCACACTCCTCAACATTTTCATTTCGTATCAACGAGTGCGACTCTCTGCACCGTCACAGAAGCAGCCAAGGTTTCGCAAACATGAACGGGAAAGCATCCGTCTCTAAGGAACTCATTGCCAAGCACACCAAGGTTCCATTTTTCCTTCACACCTTTTGCCCTGCCGCTTTTTTTTTTTGTCTTGTTTTGTTAATCCTTATGCGGGCTTTGATTTTAAGAGCACTAGTTGAATTTGTGTAATGTTTTGACAGCATGTTCTGTTAAGTGGATTATATGAAAGTTATGCTTTGATAAATATTGGAAATGTTTTTATGTTAATTATTGCTTGGTGGCTTTATTTTACTCTGTGTTTTGTGTTTGAGCAATGGGATGGCACATGGGAGTACACCCATGGTCCACTTGGCTGAGTGGTTTGGGAGCTATCCCGGAGGCAGAAGAGGGCAAAAAGAAGAACGCAAGAAAGACAAGCGTTTTTTTTTTAATTGGTTTGGATTATTTTTGCAGAACTAACAGATTATAGTTATAACATACGTTGTTTGGTCCTAATGTCCGTTGGTCATCAAGCCTCTTCTTAGCAACATTCATCCATGATGGGGAACTTCTCTCATTCTTATGCCTATAGAAATTCAGTGATGAATTCTTAGCATAGTGTTAGAAAGGAAATTTGTATACACAGGAATTTAAATTGTACTAAACAATCACTATAGTAATATAGGAATCTAAAAGAATGAGATCGTTCCTCAAAGAACGGTGGTATTAGTTTCTTTTATATATTCGTTCCTAATTTCTTGAATTGCAAGGTATTTAGTTTTTCTATTAAAACTCAATTGCTGAAATTATAAACTCAGTTTCAAGGGCTTAAGAATATTCAAATCTCTTACAAACAATTAAAATCAGACACAAGACACGGGGGAAAAATCTAATATACTACTGTCCTATCATTTATTTGGTGCTACCAACCAATAGAAATTCATAGATGATTGTGATATTTGTACACATAGGAGAGAGAAATATTTTTTTATCTACATGTCAGTTGTTCAATGGAAGAGTTACCTACTATAGTTGTATGGAAGATGTTCTTAGACACTGGAACCTCAAATTTCATGACTTTCCCATGTATTTTTGCATCCCTGCTTTTAACTACTATAGCACCTAACTTGATGAAAATTGAGTGCTGTAGCATTAACTGAATTTTCTCAAATCCAACATTGAATTGACTCAAACTAGTCCCCTAAGATTAAATCTAATCCAATCATGACACACCCTTAATTATCCACTCTAGATTATCCCTAATCTTGGAGGTTTCAATTAACAAAATATCACAAAACCAGATTTCCCAATCAAAATTCATGTAAAAGAAGGCTCAAGATCCATTCCCATATGGCTTCTTGAACTAAAAGATTTGCTAATCGAAATTTAAGAAACATGCTCAGCAGATAATATTGATTAAAAGGTACTCATTACTTCATTCAAGATTCCAGAAAAAGATCTAGCTATTGATATTAACGAAAATTACAACAAAGAAAATCATTAAGAAGAAGAAGATGTTCATTACTCTCCAATGTCTAAATGCAGAAAACAGTATTAAAGTCAAGAGTACAGACCATCAACTCAAGCTACAAATTCAGAAATTGAAAGTGCTACACAAAGGCAAAATGAAATTCCAACAGAAGAAACTTGCACGTTCTTACAAAAGTCAGAAGACTTGAAAACTAAAACTCAAGAACTGAAAATGAACTTGCTAAAGATTGAAAACTAAAAATCTATATGATGTGTCTCTGTAAGTGAAATCTGAAAATCCTAATTAAAGCTAACAAAAACTCCCAAAAGCTTCAAGCATTGCTGTCCATCAGATCTTCCACTTCATCCATGGTCCAGATCTTTCTCACTTCAGCATATGTCCATGTGGTTTTTTTTTCTTTTCTGTAATATAGAGTAAAGTTTGTTAGCAAAACCATAAAAATGCCCTACAATTTTTTTTTATACATAAATGCCCTACAATTAATTAAACACCATTATGGGCCTATTCCTTGCAATTTGGCCCACTTTTCACCTGCATTTGAAACTATACACAGCCGAATAGCATTGGAAATGTATTGCTAAATCAGGCAAAATTCAGAGCTAACACATAGTATTTGAAGATTTTTGTCTTGTAGTATACTTAACCACTAACCATAGTTTTATCCCCCACAATACATAGATTCCTATAGTTGTTTTTACGTTTGGTTTATTTATTATTTTCTTTATGTTTTAGTCTGGTGCTTAAGTAGTCCCTTTATTTAGTTTTTTTCAATCAACATCAACAACACTTTTATCCCAAACTAGTTGGGGTCGATGGCAGACGAAATAAAATGAAAAGTACAAAAAGATTAAGAAAAAAAGATAAAAATATTTAATACACACACACACACACACATATATATATATATATATAGGGAAAAATAAATCTTATGTCGTAGGAGAATTCCAATATCATGTCATAGATACATGAAGTGTGGGACCTACCTATTTAAAAAAAAATAAAAAATAAAAAGATTAGTGACACACCTTTTTATGGTGAGTGTAGGAAGGGTTTGTTTTCTCATGTAACATGAGAAAAAGAAACCCCGTATATATATAACATTATCCATTAAAAAATAACAACAAACAATTAAAAGGAAAAATAAATTAAAATAAAGTCAAAATAAATATACATAAGAGAACTAAAAGAATAAGAAGGTAAATATAAAAAAACAAGAAAGGAAAAAGAAAATGCATAAATAAATGAATAAGAGAAGAAAGATTGAGAGGAAGAAAAGAAATAAAAGAAAAGAAGGAAACAAATTAAAAATTAAAATTAAAAAAATAAATAAAGGGGAGATAAGGGGGAAAAGACTCCTTACCAAAAGGGGGGAGACTAAAGATGGACCATCTGGAACATAGGAAGAGAAACAGATCTAACCCTCCATAATGCTAATAGCTTTCCTACAATCCGTCGTAAGACACACCATCCCCTGGTCAATATCCATTCCATTAAGTCTTGTTCTCTTCCTTTCTGTGTCAAGCTCTTGTAATAAATTTTTATTCTTACGAGAGCATCTAAGTGTCTTCTTATTATGTTCCTAAACCATCACAATCTAAGTTTTTTCATCTTTTCAACAACCACCGGTACTATTCTTACCTTCGTCGAATATCTTCATTTCTTATCTTATCCATCATCATACGACCATACATCAATCTTAATATCCTCATTTCCGCTACTCCAATTTTATGTTCATGTTGCCTATGTACTGGCCAACATTCAGCTTCATATATCATTGTTTTTTACCATGTGCAGTGTAATTCTTTTTTTGTTATTTTCCTGCCTGCTAGAAATCGGTTGATGTGGCATTTTGCCTCTTGGATTCTCAAATCATCTTGATTCAGGTACCTAGAGTTTATAAAACAAAGAATTGAGACTATGCGCAAATCTGCATTGTCACTACTGTCAAATAATGTAGCTCCTATACATAGTTGTGAAATGTCCAATGAATCATGTTTTAAAGGGGCTTATAGACATCCTTACCAAGTTTTTTTTTTAGGGGAGGGAGGGTGGTGGAATGGCAGAGAGGATTATATTGTATCTTGGGAGAAAATATAGGAACTAAATTGACTCAATTGTAAATCCAACGACCAACTGGAAACATAAAATAAATCGTAGGGACAAAAGTAGTAGTTAACCTCTATAAATACCATTCTTTTAAGGCTTGTGGCATGACTGGCTTTGGATAGGACAACTTCCCCTCCTTTAAACTTTTTATTGCAAAAAAAAAAAAAACCGAAGTTTTTCCTACCAAATGTTAGGCCAATGAGAGATTAGTTAATATTTTTATTCGGATATGTTGGGCTTTTCCTTCTTAAATGCACAAGGCTTAATGTTGGTGAGTGGGGCTCAAGAAACCATAAACCCCACTTTTGATATTCTAGAATTTTCTATCCTCCTCTATATAAGCATAAGTTGAGGGTTGGAGGAGAGGTTAGCTTGTGAGACATTTTTGTGAGAATTTTGAGAGCACCTCTAGAGAGAAGCTTGAGTGTTAGACCTTCTTAGGGAAGTTTGAGTGAATACCACCATTGTAGGTGAGGTTTGAGTGTACCACCATTATTGGTAAAGTTTGATATTTTGTAACCCATTATTTTCATAATGGAAGTTTGATATGGACTAGTATGCCGTGGTTTTTACTTCTTCGCATTGGATAAGTTTTTCCTACGTTAAAATCTGTTTGTGCTCATCTTCTTTCTCTTTCCTTCGCAATTTTCTGTTTCTGCTGCGTATAGGCCGACCTCTGATTGTGCCGAGCTCCGAGCTCGACGTTTGACTCACGCAAAGGTTTTTTAATCAAGATTAGTGCTCCATTCAATATCTGGGTATTTATGTTTTGCTTTTAAATTCCGAAGTGGTTGTCAAATTATGAATTATTTGAATCATATTATATAGGGAAAAAAGTTTACGATGTTACTTTAGATAATTTTGTCTAATGTTCATTAAAACGATGTCGTTTTAGGGTTGCAAAAATTAAAAAATTAGAATGATAAAGACTATTATAACCCTGAAATAAATTAAAATTACAAAAACACCATGATTTCCGTCCCAAAACGACATCGTTTCGATGAACATTAGATAAAGTTATCTAAATTAACTTTAGAAAAAACAAAACCTTTTATATATATACATATATATATATATATATAGGGTTTGCTTTTTCTACGGTCAATGTAGATAACTCATCTACATTAAGCCCAAAACGACGTCGTTTTGAGGCGGAAATCAAGGTATTTTTGTAGTTATAATTTATTTCAGAGTTATAATAATCCTTTTCATTAAATTTTTTTAATTTTTTAACACAAAACGACGTCGTTTTGAGAGCGAATGTAGATAACTTATCTACATTCACTGTAGAAACATTAAAGCTATATATATATATATATATATATATATCTGTGTCTCTGTGTGTGTGTGTTAGGGTTTGCTTTTTCTACATTCAATGTAGATAACTTATCTACATTAAGCCCAAAACTATTTTTGTAGTTATAATTTATTTCAGGGTTATAATAATCTTTTTCAATATTTTTTAATTTTTCAACCCAAAATGATATCATTTTGAGAGCGAATGTAGATAACTTATCTACATTCACGGTAGAAACATTAAAGCTATATATATATATATATCTGTGTGTGTGTTGGAGAATTTGTTTCTTTCAAAGTTCAGCTGACCTTTGAGTTAGGAAGTAAAAGGTCTTTCATATTAAAATTGCAAGTGCATATAAGACATATATAGTGACTTTTCGTTTTTAACATACCGTCTCATTCGTACATATATTTTTTGGAGAATTTGTTTCTTTCAAAGTTCAGCTGACCTTTGAGTTAGGAAGTAAAAGGTCTTTCTTAAAGTGCATATAAGACATATATAGTTGTAGCATTTCTTAGTTTGTTATTCCATAGTTTGCGGGTACCAGCACGGCCATATTTTCAATGTAGTTTTGTTTAAATTGCATTTTGTTTTATTTTATTAACTTCGCTTCTTATGTTGTGCCTATATGCAGATCTTAGAGGGGCTTCTTAAGCTGCCTGTAAACAGGGAATGTGCAGACTGCCGGAACAAGTATATGCATTTCAGAACCCATTATTTTATTTTACGAAGAAACAACAATGTTTTTATGTTTATATAGCTTGTCTGAAATCAGGATAAAGGAGGAGGATTAGTATTAGACATAGTTAGCCGGCTATAAAATAAAATAGCTATCCTTATGAAATGAACCATTATAATTTTTTAATGAAACAAACCCGTCTTAGCGGCATGTTGCGTCAGACCCTAGGATTAGCGAAAAATGGACTAGGGTCCTTGCCCCAAGGTAAGGTCCCACATCTTCATCTTGATTTGGTGAAAAGTATATGTGATAGGGCCCAACTTAATAAAGCCCAATACTGATGTATCACAGCCTAATGAGCATGCTGAGTCAGCTTGTTTGTTAGGAGAATTTGTTACACATGATGAGACGTTAGATGATAAAAAGGGACGTGAAGAAGGAATGGGTACCATGGAGGTCATTAGGATTGCTGAGGCAAATTGGGAGATCTCAGGGCATCTCGAAAGCCCCTGAACCATTTACATTCTGCTGATTTCTTTTCTTTATTTCTTTCTGCACAATCTGAGCTATAGCAGCACTATAATATGTAACCAGACTTATTTCAAGTGTAACTTTGTTGATTTTACTGGTTTGAGCTTAATATAGAGGAATTATTCAGAAAATCCCATTGTTTACTATTTGCGTTCCTATCAATTGGTATCAAAGCTCCGACTGGGAGCTGGATTATGGTAAGGACGCGAAAAATGGATGGAATGGAGGAGAGGGTTCGACGTGGTGAGCAGGTTCAGGAGGAATTGATGCGCAGAATGGACGCCAGTGATGCGAATCAAGCAGAAATCATCCGGCAACTGAGGGAATTGGGTGCAGGAATAAAACAACTTCGTTCGGAAGAGTTTCGCCATAGACCCAGTCGCGGACCAAGAGAACAGGGGAAGAAAAGGCTCGGAGGGATCCCATGGTAGTTATAAGGGAGGAGGACACATGGATTCTCGCGTCAGAAAATTAGACGTTCCCATTTTTTCAGGTGAAAATGCTTACGCGTGGCTCAGCAAAGTTGAGAGGTACTTTCAGGTGAACGAGGTTGAAGAAGAAGATAAGGTTCCTACGGTGATGCTGGTATTGGAGGGAGAAGGTCTGAATTGGTACCGTTGGTGGGAGTTAGTATTGTAAAAGGTTTCTGTATATTGATATTGAATAAATTACATGAGTGTGTATTTATACAAGAAGGAATCGCAAAGAATGACTCAGCGATGACTAATCAATCCTAACCACAATCAATTCTAGTTACTCATAATCAATCCTAATTAATAGGAAATAAAAAACGGAAACATATTTGAATTCTGATTTTCTACACTCCGCCTCAAGTTGGGAGGTAAATGTTGATCATTCCCAACTTGCCAGTCAAGTCTTCGAATGTTGGACGGTGTAGGCCCTTGGTAAGGATATCTGTAGTTTGCTCTTTGGTTGGAACATATATCATACGCACACTTCCATCATCTAATTTTTCTTTGATGAAGTGACGATCAACTTCCACGTGCTTTTTTCGATCATAATGCACTGGATTTTGAGCAATGCTAACAGCTGCCTTGTTATCACAATATAGTTTTATTGGTAGGGAATATGAAATCTTTAACTCTTGAAGAAGTCTTCTCAACCAGATTCTTTCACAAACTCCATGAGTTAAAGCTCGAAATTCTGCTTCAGCACTACTTCTTGCAACCACTGTTTGCTTTTTGCTTCTCCAAGTAACTAGATTTCCCCACACATAGGTGCAATAGCCTGAGGTAGATCTCCTGTCGACTGATGAGCCTGCCCAATCTGCATCAGAGTAGATTTCAATTGTCCTTTTATACCCCTTTTAAAAGAATAATCCTCTTCCTGGAGTGTTCTTGAGGTATCTAAGCACCCTATAGACTACACTAAGATGCTTCTCCTTGGGTGAGTGCATAAATTGACTAATTATACTCACCGCAAAGGCAATGTCAGGACGCGTATGAGATAAATAAATTAGTTTACCAACCAATCGTTGATATTGTTCTTTATCCACCTCATTCCCATCTTCAATACCTAACTTGGTATTAGGTTCCACGGGTGTCTCAGCAGGCTTACACCCTAACATTCTTGTTTCCAACAAAAGATCTAGAACATATTTCTTTTGTGTGAGAGTGATGCCTATTTTGCTCCTAGCAACTTCCATGTCAAGGAAATACTTGAGAGTGCCAAGATCTTTGAGTTCAAATTGAGCTGCTAGAAATTTCCTCAAGGTGTTCAATTCCTCAATATCATCACCTGTAAGAATTATATCATCTACATATACAATAAGAATAGCAATTTTACCATCCTTAGGATGCAATTAGAAAATTGGAACAAAAGTATTGTTGATGTTGGTATTAGTGTTTTTGTTTAGTTACTAAATCAAAATAGATCATTAAGTAGGGTTTTCAATTTATCACTTTGCCACCAACTTTTCTTAATATTTCTGTTTTATCCACATGGGCATCAGTTGTGCGTCAGATATTAAATACAGATATTTATGATTCATATGATTCTAGGATCATAAATATCAGACACAAAAAATTTACCTATTGAAGATTCATTTAGTAATAGGAGATATCGTACAATTTGAGGGTGTTTGTCTCGTGAAGTAAATGGGGGGGGGGGGGGAAAGAGAAAATCATTTCTGTTGGAAGAACATGCAATACAAATTTTTAAGTCGAAATAACATATAAAGAGTTTAAATTTTCCTATCATTTTTTTTCATACGTTATTCGTGGAATTTATCAGGTAGAAACGGGAAGAGATGTTCAATTTATATTGCATCATTAATGTGATTTTTTTCTTCCAACCATACTCAGTGTTTCTTTGCAATCGTGTAAGATTCAACTTTTTTTGGAAATATTCCAATCGGTTCATTGCTTCGTAATTAATCCGAAGCAATTAATCCGATTCGGGGCAGGTCATAGAAATTAATGAGGTTTTATCACTCTTTTTGTAACATATAATTTGAATTTGTTTTAACATATAATTGTTTATTATTATTTTGTTCTAATTTTTTTTTCTCTCTTATTTATTTATTTTCCCCCTCAATCTTATCATATTCGTTATTTGGTCATCTGGGGTAGAGGTGATGTTGATATTTAACATTTAATTTCAAAATTTCAGGGCACCACGATGGGCAAGTGTGAACCTAGGGATTTTCATTTGCATGCAATGTTCAGGGATTCACCGGAGTCTTGGAGTGCATATCTCGAAGGTGTACATTGTTCATTGCTTTCTTTTAGTTTACCATGTTCTCTTCTATGTAGTTTTTTGACAGGAAAATGATAGATGTTTGAGATTTTTGGATCACAATACTACACGATGAATTGGTGTATAGAGATAGAATTATTGTCCCTTAATAACTACTTTTTTACCTTCTGCTAAAAGTTGCCGCGTACATTGTTAGAGTTCTAGGGAGAGAAAACAACAAACGGCCAGATAATATAGCTGTAAAACAGATCAAAGAGACAGGAAATTAGCGAATTGTGTATCTGTTATTGAGAAATGGTAGAACAACGAGAATGCTCATTCACAAGGGTTCCCTCAGCACAATTGAGTTCCAAGACTGGGATCAACTTATAGAACTCTCCACTCCCTTTTGTAATGTTCAATATCAGCACCCAAGAGGCATATACTGAAATCTGTGTGTTTGTACCACACAATGGAGGCTCTATTATATAACTAAATGAATAGGAATTACAAAAAGATATATACGATGTGGGATTTCGTCGCTCACACTGAACTATTCTATATTACTATATTTGCAATACTCCCCTTTAAGCTGGAGCATACAGATCATATGCAATAAGTTTGTTACATATGTAATTTATTCGAGGACTTCTCAAAAACTTAGCGAATAGATTAGCCAATTGATCATTTAAGTTGATAAAATTAGTGATGATATCTCCCAAGAGGATCTTTTCTCTGATGAAATGACAATCTATCTCAATGTGTTTAGTCCTTTCATGAAACACTGAATTGGAAACAATATGCAAAGTAGCTTGGTTATCGCAAATAAGAGTTGTTAGTCAAGTGTCTCCAAACTTGAGCTCCTTAAGCAGTTGTTTTAGCCAGATTTGCTCACAGGTGGTTGTGGCCATGGAACGATACTTTGCTTCAACACTTGATCTGACAACTACATTTTATTTCTTGCTTTTCGAGTATATTAAATTATCTCTAACAAATACACAATACCCAAAGGTGGATCTCCTATCAGTGAGGCAACCTGCCCAATTAGCATCTGAGTATCCCGTAACCCGGGTATAACGATTGTCTCCATAGAAGAGACTTATGTACGGAGTTGTCTTGATGTACTTGAAAACACGAATCACTGCATTCCAGTTATCTTGTCAAGGAGAAATTCTGACTTACCACATTGATAGAAAATGAGATGCATGGTCGAGTGACTATGAGATAATTTAGCTTCCCTACTAATCTTCTATACCTTTCTGGATCTAAGAATGACTCCCTTTGATTTGCCACAAGCTTGACATTTGGGTCCATAGGAGTGTTGATTGACTTAGCATTTACAAGAGTTGTCTCCTCAAGAATATTCATAGTATATTCCCTTTGGGATATCACAATACTATATTTGGGGTCAACTCTATCCGTAAGAAATATCGGAATCTTCCAAGGTCTTTTGTCTGAAAATGATGACAAAGATGTTGTCTTACATGTGCAATGTCGTAATCATCATCACCTGTATTGACAATGTCATCACTCATCAACATATAACACCATATAAACGGATCCTAAAATAGAGTGGCGATAAAGTATTGAGTGATCAGTCTCACTCCGATTCATGCCGAACTATTGTACAACAACGCTAAATCTTTCAAATCAAGCCCGTGGAGATTGCTTAAGACCATATAAGGACATGCGGAGATGACAAACTAGGCCCGACTCTCCCCGAGCAACAAACCCAGGAGGTTGCTCCATATAAACTTCTTTCGCAAAATCACCATGGAAGAAATCATTCTTGATATCCAGGTAATAAAGAGGTCAATGACGGATAACAACCATAGTAAGAAAGAAAGGCAAACAAAGGCCATTTTCTCTTTTGGAGAGAGCGCGTCTCCATATCTAGGCAATGAGGACTGCATCACCCCAAAATCGATAAGGGACATGCTCATGGAGTAACAATGTCCGAGTTGTTTCAATGAGATGTCAGTTCTTTTGTTTAACGACCCCATTTTGTTGGGGGTATAAACACAAGACATTTGGTGAAGAATGCCGTGAGACCATAAAATTTTGAAATTGGTGAGACAAATATTCACATGCATTATCATTGCGAAAAGTGCGGATAATAACACCGAATTGAATATGAATTTCATGATAAAACTGTTGAAATATGGAAAAAATTTCATTAAAAATAACCAAGTGCACTAAGAATAATCATCAATAAATGGGACAAATTTTGTAGAACCTATGGTAGACTCATTACGACTTAGGCCCTAAACATTAGAATGAACAAACCAAAAGAAGATAAAGCACAACGATTGACTTTTTTGAGAAAGGAACAACTTATATGTTTCCCGAATTTACATGATTCACGATTCAAAGTAGACAAATTTGATAGACAAGGCACTATCTTTTGGAGCTTACTTAGATTGGGATGACCAAGTTGAACATGGATAATGAGCGAAGAATCCTGGACAAAACAAGTGCGAGAAGAGTCGGAAAGCTTATAAAGCCCATTACACTTATATCCTATACCAATTCTTTTCCCCAAACCCCAGTCTCGTAAAACAATAGAGTCTTTGGTAAAAGAGATAAGACAATCAAAAGAATGAGTTAATCGACTAATGGTATAAGATTAAAGAGGGAACCAGGGACGTAGAACACATTAACAATAAAATGTGACGAAAAGAGATGGACCATTCCAACCCCACGAGACTGCACTTGGGAACCATTAGCCATAATGATCGTAGGCAAGTAACCAGAGGGAGCAAGAGAAGAGAATAAAGACTTATTACCAGATATGTGATCATAAGCACCGGAATCAAGAACCTAATGACCATAGGTGGAGTTTGAATCAAACTAGTAAAATTATGACCCGTGTGCACAATAGAAGCAGTGGTGCTGGAAACTACAGGTGGCTAAATAATCCCAGGAGGAGCAAAGGGACCAAATCTAGCCATTGGGTGTGTTGGAGAGACAGACCTGTGTCAAAAAAGTTGACGGTCAATGCTGGAAAAGTCGTCAGTCCATGCAAAAAGGTCGTCAGTGAACGTTAGAAAGGTCACCAGTCAACAGTGGTCAATGCTGGTCAAACGCTCTTGGATGGTTGCTGGAAACTAACGAACGTCACAGTTTCCGGGAAAAAGTTTACTTAGTGGACAGTGGGCCCACCAAAAACGCTTGGATTCAGGTTTCTCTTGTTAGCCTCTGATACCATGTTTAATATCAGGACCCGAGAAGCATATACTAGATCCGTGTGTTTCAACTACACAGTCGAGGCTCTATTTTATAACTAAATGAAAAGGAATTACAAAGAGATATGGATGATGTGGGACTCCGTGCCTCACACTAAACTACTATATTTACAACATATCTCGTATTTAAATACCACTCTAACTATCTAACCGCTTGCCAGCTTATACAACCTTTCCAACTACCCTAAGTGTCTTCTCCCTTTGTTCCTTCGCACATATTCCTTCCAGGCCCTTTCTTCATCAAGCTGAGGTCTAACATACATTCAGTGGGTCAATCGGGTGAAACCACTTGGTACAATTAGCTGAAGTCATTTTGTTATTGCTAATAATTTTCTTCAATGGTTTTCTAATTATATGTTTTTTGTAATCTTCTTAATAAAATGTTATGTCTATATGACTGTACAAATAGTTGCAAATCAGTAATATAAAAGAACTTTCTGTAAGCTATAGCTGGGATTCCTTTTCTGTAGAGGGCTATAATAAAGCAGAATATGCTAGCTCTGTACATACATTTTTCCTTCTATCTGTAAATTGATAATGGCTGAGCCTTACGATTTTGTTACTAGGTGCGATCAACAACTTTGGATACATGGTTGCCAGATCAAGTTTCTTTCATGCAATGTAAGAAACTATACAATCTCTATCTTGTTTTCCTATTGAAAACTATAATTAAGCTAATTATGAGAAGTTGTGTGTCACACTTTTTTAAATGGAAGATAATTTGTGAACTCCTCCTCGTTATTATACTAGCAGTAGGACTGAACAAAATTATATTAGTAAATAACACAAGTGATCTGTGCCACTCCATATTTACATAGCATTTCTGGGAGATCATGTCATATATCTGTTAATTGATTAGATAAACTTCTCGGCACACACACATACAAGAAAAGGACAAAAGAAATTATTTTTTCATAGAAGATAGGCCTTTTCTTTTTTTGCTTTTGATTCTCTTGCCTTGGTTGCACATCTGCTGCTGGACTAGTCTCTTGATGTTCACGTTCTATGCAGTCATAGGTAATGAGAAGTCAAATAAGCACTGGGAGGCAGAACTGCCGCCAAATTTTGACAGAAGTAGATTGGGAATTGAGAAGTTTATTCGTGCCAAGTAAACTTCTGATGGAATGACATTACTTGAAACTGGAAGATTTAATTTTCATCTGTTTTTCCATTCCCCACTGTACTCAACTTGCTAAGGATCTTTCAGGTATGTGGAGAAAAGATGGGCTTCCAAAGTTGGATTACAATCAACTTCAAAGTCGGCTGAAATAATCTGCAACTTTAATGAGTCACCAGATGGTGGGGTTAGGAGTGATATTCCAAAGAACAGTAGGAGACTTTCTCTTGAAGAAAGCATTCTTGCGAACCACATGGCACAAATTCTGCCCCCAGTAACAAGATCTCGTGTGGTAACCATGTTTTTCATGAAGTTCTCTGATTCCTTTATAGATAATGTCCTTTTGGATTTTAATTGCACAATGTATCAATTAATGAACCTGTTACATACACAATTGTTGAGCAGGTACCTTATTTTGTTTTGTGTGCACTGAGAAGCTTGTATACTATTTTGCCCTGTTTCTTGTTGCTTGACTTTGTTTACTGTTAAGATTCCATGTCTATTGTTGTAAGCTTGTATACTATTTTTGCTTCCATGATCAACGTTAAGATTCCATTTTCTAAGATTCCGTGATCAATGGTCTTTATTCACTTTTTTTACTCTGAATTTTTGCTTGCCTTCCAATATCTACTGTTTTTTTTTTTGGGGGGGGGGGGGGGGGGAATTGTTTTTAAAAGTTTATCTTTGCAATTCAGGGTTCTATGGACATGCAAAAGAAGTGTTCACCTCCATTAAAGAGGACATCCTCATCAGTTGATTTTGACAAGTCCACAGGAAAGAGTCATGGTACTTCTGACTTTTTCAGCCTACTTTGCATCCATGACGATAAACAGAACTTCTCAACTGTACCTCCTTCAAGCTGGGCAACATTTGATTGTATGACAATACTTTTTTCTGTAATCTTTTTCATTTTTTCTTTAATTCACTGGATAAAAAGAGTCCTAGGAGAATTATGGAATCGAAAGCCAGTAAAGATGTTTGACTTTTAATATAGAATTATTTTGGTGAGAATAATTTGAAGATAGTGGAGCTTTTCTTCTCTTAAGCAAGTTCTTTCTTCTTCTATCCCTTAGCATAGTTGCATTTTAAAATAAAAGAAGATGGGGCAGTTCTCATGTTGTGCACGTCTAAATTATTATAAATCATTAAAGCAGTATGTATACGTTTACAGGAGGTGTGTCAGTGGAGTAAGTTTATAGATTGATCAGCTAGTCCTTGGTGTGGATGTCACAAGATTATAGTTGTGGATGACGTTGCAGTGGCATGACATTGAGCTGTATAAGTTTGGTGTGTGCTTCTCTTCTCATTTCAATTTTTGTACTTTAATATTTTCACGAATCTCAAGATTTCTGTACGTTCCCCTAAATCCAGAGACTCACTGTTGTCTGTGATCTTTTGTTGTAAAACTACCTGACCTAAGTCAAGTCAGTTCAAGTTTGCTTGCTTATATAATTAGAGTAATTACGTGTTACAGGGTATGTTTTAGCTGTTGAGTTACATTCTTTTTATCAGTGTTTCAGATACACCATGATATATTGTACTTCCGGTCTTTAATAAATATTTATAGCTTGTTTCACCAAAAAAAAATATATATTTATAGCTTGTTTGATATATGCCTTATTTCTTTGAAGGAATTTACAAAGATTATTTGTTTTCTCAGATTTGAGGACCAGGTTTTGAATCAACATACTGCAGCAGGATATAAATTAGGCCTACATCTACACCACTTTGGCGCTAAGGTCGTCCATAAAATGGTTTTATTTGCGTTGTAGTTAGTAGTTCTTTTTTCTTACAACAGTGACTGATTTGAGATGGAGGAAATAACTGTCATATTTATTTTCTTCTTTCGCAAAGTTTCTACTCCACTCTGCGATAGGAAACGTTGCAAGTGTAACATGACCTGGCTTACATTTGTCCTCCTCCTGTCTTTTGCTCCCATTTAATCGTGGAGTGTCACTTCTATTCCCTCGCCCTCCAAGAATCTAAACTGTCAAGCAAATCCAATTGCAAAGGTATTATGTTAGAGTAACGGAGTGTTAATCATTCTGGGTCTTGACCTTCCACGTGCTAGAATATGGTTCATAATTTAACATATAATGTTATAGTCCGTGTTTGTCATCTTAGCTTAAGAATCATTCTGGGTCTTTTTATAAGTATTGTAAGTTCTCAACAAATTATTTTTTTCTTTTTTCTCTTCTCAGTCTTTTTTTTTTCTTTTTTTTCTTGTTAGAAGGATAAAATGGACAGATCAATTTAGTTAAAGATAGATTTAGATAGAAAAAATCATAGGAGATAAGTTATTAAGAAAAAAACATAAGAGTATTAATGATGAGAGGTTTTTAAACTTTTCCAAGTTAGTGAAAATTATTTACTACTAGTCAAGGAACTTTTATTAGAGCTAAGTGTTAAATACTTTTCCACACGAGTTAATTTTATATGATCAACTAAATGGATGAATTTCTAGGGGTGTCAATACTTTTCCACACGCGGGTTCGACATGAAAATTCGTGTTCGGGTTGACCCGCAAAAAAAATTTTTGTCGTGTTCGTGTTGGAAAAAATGACACGTAAAAAATTCGTGTCGTGTTCGTGTTGATGTACTCGTGTTCATGTTGACTCGTATTTTTTTAATTATTTTATTTTTAATTTTTTATTATTATTTTTTAATTTCGATCGACTTTTTTAATTTTTTTTGTCAATTACCGTTTTGACCCCTATTTTGCGTGTTATTCGTGTCGTGTCGTGTCAACCCGCAAAAAATTCGTATCGTGTCAGTGTTGAAGATTTTGACACGAATATAAATTCGTGTCGTGTTCGTGTTTATGTATTTGTGTTGTGTCAAATTCGTGTCGTGTCAACCCATTTTGACACGCCTATGAATTTCATCTCTATAGATTCTCTCACTTAAATTAGAAACAAATCACTCAGTATTCACATTATTCCATCTATTTTTTGTTTTTTTTATTTCTTTTTGTTACAAGATCTATTTTTTTATTTTTAATATCATGGGAATGTATATATTTTTAATTCAAGTGGGAGAGTACCTTATTAAAAAAAAATACTCCAACTCAGGGTTTTCCTTTTTAATATGATTTTTTTAATTTAAATTTTAAATAAAAAATATTAGTTTGTGTTTTTCTCTATTTCAAATGATATAACTCTATGTCATTTAAAAAGACAAATATTTTTTCCTATTTTATACTTTTAAATATTTGAAAATGGCGATGAATCGGTTGAAAAAAAATGATTATAAATTTGATCACTAAACTTCCGAGTGAAACATGTAATAAGGATGCATAGATTTAAACTATGTAATACACACCTACGAAGTACTGACATTTCAAAAACCTTGACGTGTCGTGTCCGACACTTCGCGACACTCTCCGACACTCCAACATGCATTGTAGAGACTCAAAAAATTATTTAAAGATTGCATTGCATTGCGTTTTTAATTTCGATTATTAGATTCGTTGGATTACTATTACCATTTTATTGAGTTTAATATAAATATTTGGGATATCTTATGTTTCTTTACAAAATTGATGGGTAGTATGAGTTTAACTTTATTTTTTGTTAAATTATTGAGTGTTAAATATAATATACATTACATAAATTAAAAATAATATTTAATATTAAAACGTGTCCTAATAACGTGTTGAATCTAACATTTTTTAAAATTAACGCATCGGAGTGTCGTGTCGTATCGTGTCTCGTGTTCCGTGTTCCGTGTCCGTATCGATGCTACATAGATACACACTATTTTTTCCCCATTTCAATGAGGTTTCTTATTAGCTTTTCTTAGGATAGGACCCATGTAAATTAGAAAAATAACCCTTTCTTATACTTTAACTTATCACTCGCATTATCGGTTAACATTTCGTATATAATCTTGTGTTGAAATCAATGTTATTAAAATCGGTCGTTGACCCGATCGATGTACTGGGTTATTGGTTTAACTGCATGACCCAATAATTATGTACAATTTATAATTTAATTAAAAAATTATAAACATACTCAAATATCTAAAAAAATGATTAGAATTTCAAATATTTTAATATAAAAAATAATAAATCACATATTATTATCCAATAAAGGATTAAACAAAAATATAATGATCGTGATACATGACTTTAGGTTCAGAAAATGATATCTCTAACTATAAATCAAATCAAATTTTTTTGCATAATGCATAATTGAGATAATATTAGTATTGTAAATACATAATTTATGTAAGTCAATAAGCAAAAAAAATATTCAAATATGTCCATTATGATTTTTTTTTAAACAATTTGAATTTTTTTTTGGTGACCTGGCCGGGTCACTGATTTTTATGAAAATCGGCCGGGTCGCGCCGATTCTGATACATGGCCTGTCCGTTACTTCAATCAGACCGGTTTACCAGTTCCCGAGTCGACCCGGCCGGGTCGGTCCGGGTTTATTAACACTGGTTGAAACTTTATTTAATGGTTTTAAAAGTTTGATTATGAAATGTCAAATTTAATGAATAATATGATAAAAGTTATTTTATTATTAACATAAATAATCACAGCTAGGTTTGGTTATTCGAACTTGGGGATAATTTATTCAGAATAATATTTCTGCAGTTATAAGTTATTTGCATTTACTCAAAACGACGTCGTTTTGCGATTGATAAATTAAATAATTATAATTACAGAAAAATATTTCTGCAGTTAATGCATGCATTTACTTCCAAAACGACATCATTTTGGGATTGAAAAATTAAAAAAATATAATTATAAAGACTATAATAACTCTAAAATAAATTAAAATTATAAAAACACCATAATTTCCGTTCCAAAACGACGTCGTATTAAGCTTACTGCTGATAACTTATCTGTAGTAGTTGTAGAAAAAATGAACCCTAATTTATTTAATTAAATGCAAGTGTAAAGTCATTAGGAATGATATGATTAGAAAAATAATCATTTCTTATAATTTAAATTATCACCGGCATTATTAGTCAGTGTTGAAAACCCAGATTGACCCGGCCGGGTCGACCCCGGTCAACAGATCGGTTCGGGTCAAGCATTGGACCGGTTATGCATTGACCCAGTCAGACCTAGTCAATATTAGGACAAAACCGGCCAAACTCGATGACCCGGTGTCCCGGTCGGATCATGCATTTAAAAAAAAACTAAAATTGTTTCATCTTGTGAGAAAAAAATGTAGAACTCATATCAAAAACTTTTTATAATTTTATTTGCTAGTATACTCTTCTATGATAACCTCGAATTTTAGCTTCCAATATTGAAGTAATTTGTTGAATAATAAATTAAGAGAATGTGACATATGTCATTCTAATTTAGTTGAATTGAAAAATATGAGTTCAATGTTTATTGAAAAATATGTTTATGGAGATTCTCAGTTGCAATTTAAATTGACATAGTAATAGCATGCATTTTTATTTATTTATGCTTCATGTTTTTGGGCATATTTAGTGAACCTTGTTTAATTCATTTTAGATATGGAGAATATAATTGAATTTATATTTCATATTTATATATATTTATATATATTTGGGTCAACCTGTCCAACTAGTGACCTACCTGTCCGACCAGTGACCCACCGATCTGACCAGTAATCCATTGACCCAGTACCTCGATCGGGTCGATGCCCGGTTCGGGTTTAATAACATTGTTATATGTTAACATTTCATATCTAATTGACTAATCTTGTGTTGAAACTTTATTTAATGGTTTTAAAAGTTTGATTATGAAATGTCAAAATTATTGAATAATATGATAAAAATTATTTTATTTTTAACATAAATAATCACAGCTAGATTTGGTTATTCGAATTTGGGGATAATTTATTTAATTAAATGCAAGTGTAAAGTCATTAGGAATGATAGGGCTTGAGAGGTTATGAATGTGCGTACAAAAAAATTAAATATAACTGTAAAATCTATACTATATTATGATTTATAGTCATTTTGTGAAAAGTTTTGCCATATGTAATTCGGGATAGGTTATTGTGCCTACTCCCTATTTGCCTACCTTTATCTACCCATCTCATCACCGTTGGATTACAATTTGATCTAACGGTTCATAAATAAAACCATTCTACTATTCTCTCTCTCTCGCTCTCCACCCTCTCTCTCTCAGACTCCACCCTATTCTCTCCTCCCCTGCGACGAAGAAGACGTATCCTTCCTTCTTCAATCACACATCAGATTTCAAACACCTACTCAAGTGGCACGTTTCTCTGTAAAAAATTTCAAGCAAATTTTTTTTTAAAAATCCAAAGCAAAACCAGAATCCAAACAAAAAAGAGAGGTGAGCAATGCGATTACCTTCCTGCAAATGTTTTCAAGAATTTTGCATAGACGAATCAGATGAACTGTACCTCACGATCCATGAGCATGTCATTATATAGTCATTAGGAATGATAGGGCTTGAGAGGTTATGAATGTGCGTACAAAAAAATTAAATATAACTATAAAATCTATACTATATTATGATTTATAGTCATTTTGTGAAAAGTTTTGCCATATGTAATTCATACAATGATTTGGATTCTTTTGAAAAGTATAAACTTTTAATCTTAAAAGTTTTTTTATTAAATTAAATTATATAGGTACACACAAATTAATAAAATAAATTCGAATTCTAATTTTGAATTTAAATATGGGAAAAATGTTTCTGCAGTTAATACAGATAAGTTATCTGCATTTATTCCCAAAATGACGTCGTTTTGTTATTGAAATCTCAAAAAATTATAAATATAAAAACTATTATAACCCTGAGATAAATTAAAATTACAAAAATACCACGATTTCCACCCCAAAACAACTTCGTATTAGGCTTCCTGCAGAAAAAGCGAACCCTTTAAATATAATCATGAAATTAGATTTGATGACAATAGAAAAAGTTAAGGAAACCAATTAATTAGATTGATTGGAAACCAATTACTACTGTGATGGCCTCTTTCTCTTGAAGAAACCCTAGCCGCCACTTCCTCTTGAGTTTTAACAACCTCTCTTGAAGAATCATTCTTTTTCTACGAGACAACAAGGTGGTGTGGACTTATTGGAGTACTTATGGTTTCAATTCTTGCATGGTAATCAAGAACGCTTTTGATCAAAGCATTTTTCTACCAATAATTACCTTGAGGCAGAAAGAACGTCTCTACCAATCATTTTGCATCTCATCCGCTTATTCTCATTCTTCAATATATCTCCAGGTAATATCCCTTCCATCTTCTTTTCTATCATCTGAATTGCTACTTCCTCCAAAATTAAAATGGCATCTTTGACTTCTGCCTCAAAACAAGCAAGATTTGAAAAAAAAAAAAAAAGATTCAGCTGTGTAGGAAACGACATTGAGCAACCCACACAATTCAGGTAATTCTGGTCTTTTGCAAACAATATTTCACTCAACAATTTTGCATCGTTAGTTCTTTCCTTTAATGAAATTGTTTCATTTAAATTTTATACTCTATAATGAAAAATTCATATCCCTTTGTACTCATAAAACACTGTTTCTATTTAAACAATTGTTTCACATACATCTAATGCCTAATATCAATTTCAACAATAATAATAAATTTAAAAGGATTACTATTTTTATGATTTTTTCTATCAAATAAATCTTTGAAAGAATTATATAGTTAAAATATTAATTTTAGTTTCCAAATTTTTTAATTTGTAACCAATTTTTAGTAACACATAATGTTTTTAAACATATCATATCTGTTATGAAGTGATTTAGTTTCAAATATAATTTGATTTCATATACAAAAGTTTAAAAACAAAGTATTCTCTTTGAATTTTGTTTTTTAATTCTTCTTATTATTTACTATTCCATTATAATTTAAAATTTTAAAATAACAATACCTTACACTTTTTAACTCATCAAAAGATTCTTGCAATATAAATTTATAATGTACAATTCATTTTAAATGTCTTTCATATGCATTAATATAATCGCTCATATTTGTTGGATATCATTGGTAGTATTAAAAGAAAATCAAAATCCAACTCTATGCAATGATTGTAGTACTCACTTTGACGAAAAGAGCAAGATACACGCCATCTATTCCTGTAGCTCATTTACAAGTTTAAGATTATTAATTTTAACTTCTTCAATTTAAATATTACTTTTATTATTTTATACATCAAACTTATTAGCAATTAAAAATAAATATATACTATATTATTTTAAATTTGCAACAATATTTGTAGGGTTACAGGGAAAATCAACTTTAAAGTCTCAACTCAACAGAGAAAACGAGGAAGACCGTTACAAACATTCAATCTTACACATGCTATATAAGGTCCATTTGTAGTATAAATTTATTCCTATTATTAAATTTTTAAAATTTTATGTTCAATTGAATTTTCAAATTCTAATTTGTGTAGAAAGAACACATGTGTCGACACCATTGACTTATTCAACAATAACATTTAACCCGAACAAAAGAGTTGCACTATTGGAAATCTCAAATAGTAGGTGACTTTATAATTTTATTTTCAATTCTTTGACTGAAATTATATGTCTTCATTTCATTAGGATGTAACCTCATAATACTTTATAATTCTCATACAGTATTTCATCTCTTTCGGTCATACAATACAATTTTAAATAACTTCTTCAAATAGTTTTTTTTTTCAATAGACAACGGTCTCATCAAATAGATAATGATATTGATTCATGTTTCATTGTAGATCTTTCAATTGCTACTTCATACTTAAAAAATCTATGTTTGATTGAAATAGAGAGGTTGCTCAATTCAAATGGAAGATCTTTGAAAGAATTTCATTCCATGTCATTCCCACATCATTGTCCGCTTAATGAATTCGAGAATCACTTCTTAGTCGACAAATTGAGCGACGATCGCCAACAAATGACTTTGGATCTGAAGACATTCTTATCCACAATGAAAGAAGACTAAAGAAATTTTTTTGGTCAAATAATTCATGTTGTACAACATAATACAAGTGAGTTATTTTTTGTATATAGCTACGATGGGACTGGGAAAACTTTTATTTGACAAACTCTATCAATAGTTGTTCAGTGTCAAGGTTCCTCAATATTGCTTCAAGCGGGATTGTTGTGTTGCTTTTGCCGGGGGTAGGACAACATATTCTAGATTCTTTTTTTTTTTTTTTGGTAAAAGGATATTCTAGATTCTCAATTCCATTAAAAATTGATGAGTTATCGACATACAATATTAAACAAGGGAGTTAAAGACAAAGCTTCTTCAACAAACCATTCTAATTATATGGGATGAATCATGCATTATTAATAAACTGGCTTTTGAGGCTCTTAATCGTTCGCTTAAGGACATCATGAGGTTTACTAACTCCAATTCTGAAGAGAGACCATTTGGAGGCAAATGTGTTGTTCTTGGAGGAGACTTTTGTCAAATATTACCCGTTATTCCAAAAGCAACTACGGAGGACATTGTTTCTACAACAATCAATTCATCAAAGTTGTGGTCTCATTATAAGGTACTTACATTGACCAAAAACATGAGATTGCAAATAGCAACGTCAGCAGAACATCAATTCATGAAAGATTTCGTATATTGGATAATCAAAGTCGGTGATGGACAAGTTGGCATAGAAACTTATGGTGTTGGTCAAGTAAAAATTCTAGAAGATCTTTTAATTTTGGACTCAATCAAACATCTTGTTAGCATTGTTCAGTTCACTTATCCAAATTTGCTACAGAACATGAAGGACTTCAAGTTCTTTGAGGAAAGAGTCATATTGACTCCAACTCTTGAAGCAGTTAAGATGGTGAATGAATTTATCCTTTCTCAAGTCCCGATGAAGAGAAAGAATATTTGAGTTCGGACTCATATTGAATAGCAGACGAAGATGTTGGGATTGGACCTAATTGGTTCACTATAGAGTTTTAAATGAAATTAAGTGTTCTGGATTTCCTAATCATAAAATCACTCCGAAAAACGGAGTTCCTATTATGCTTGTAAGGAATATAGACCAATCTTCTGGCTTGTGCAATGGAATGAGATCGATAGTTGAAGAATTAAGAAATAACATCATTGGTGCAACTATCGTTAATGAATTTTACGGGAAAGTATATTGGTCATAAAGTTAACATTCCATTAATGAATATGATTCCATCATATCCTAGCATTCTATTGAGATTCGAAAGAATGCAATTTTTAATTAATCTATATTTTGTCATGACCATTAATAAGAGTCATAACCAATCTTTTTCTTATGTTGGACTATTCTTGCTTAAATCTGTTTTTACTCATGAACAACTATATGTTAATGTTTCTAGAGTAAAATTTAGGAATGGTTTGAAAATTTTAATTTTAGATGAAAATGAAAATTCATGGAAAAAAAACTAACAATGTTGTTTAATAAGAAGTGTATCAAAAGATTTAAACGTTAATACAAGAGTCTTTAATCTTTTATTTAAATTTAATAATATTTATTACATTCATACTTCGTTCGAAATTTATTTTTATGTATTTTAGAAAAACTTGTGGAGATAATTTTGTATGTAGGTAGTAGTGCAAAGCTTTGCCGCGTATTTATTTAATTCAATTTAATTTTAATTTTAAATATGATGATGTGGTTCAAATCTGCGTGTTTTATATTTACTAAAAGAGGAGAAGAAGTATTGCGGGATCTTTTGAGCACATGATAAAGAAGATATGATAGAATAATTTATCATATCCTACTTTTATCTCTTGTTTGGTGGGTCAATAGGATATGATTAGTTTATCCTATCCAATACATGCTTTCTTATCCCATGAGAGGAGCTGAGTTAGGATTCAATAGGATATGATACAAATATTGGATACCCAATATATCCCCATGCAATCCAATATATCCTCACACTACCCAATATATTTGTATTTATTGTGTTATATTTTATTTTTTATTTCTCCTTTCTTTTTCTACATAATCTTATCATATTGCTAATCAGGTGTTCATCAAACACATGACATGATATAGGCTTATCAGCCTCATATCATATCCTACTTTTATCAGCCCCATATCATATCATACCATTATCCTATTATGTCCACCAAAAGTGCCCTTAGAGATTATGATGCAAACACTTCAAAAAAACTTGACGCGTCATGTTTAATATTTCCTTATTCCCCCACATTTTAACATTCATTATAGAGACTCAAAAAAGATTCAAAAGTTGTGTTGCATTGCGTTTTTAGTTCCAAACTATTATATTCATTGAATTATCATTTTATTGAGTTTAATAAAAATATTTGAGATTATTTTATGTCTCTTTGCAAAATTGATGGATATTATAAATTTATCTTTATTTTTTGTTGAATTATTAAATATTAAATATAATATATAATATATAAATTAAAAGTATTATTTTATATCAATACGTATTTTAATCTATCACAATTTAATATTTTTTAAGATGAACGTGTGTATGCACTTTGTCTATATTCGATATTGGTGCAACGGACCAAATGGATAGGAGGACCAGAGGAGGAGGAGAAGCGTTAGCGTTGTTTTAAATTGAATCAATCTATGAAGAGTCACACTCTGACTCTGTTACTGATTTCTCCTCCCCCCAAACGATGTCGTCCCAAAGCACAGCAGCTCCAAGAAATTCGGGTGTGCACCAATCGCACCTGCCGCAGACAGGGCTCCTTTCAAACCCTGGAGACCCTATCTGGCCTAGCTCCTCCAAACGTCGCCATTAAGTCCTGCGGCTGCTTGGGCCGGTGCGGCGGCGGCCCCAACCTGGTGGTCCTGCCAGATGGTCTCATCGTCGGCCATTGCGGGACGGCTGCTCGGGCGGCGGAGGTCATGGTGAGTCTGTTTGCCGATGGCGACTCCAAGACTAGTTTGGATGCTCTCGCTTTGAGGAAGAGAGCCGATATTGAGTTTGAGAAGCGAAATTTCACTGATGCTGAGCTTCTGCTCTCACAGGTGCGCGCCTTTCTATTTTTCTTTTTAAAGGAAATCAATCTTGAGTTGAGACTTGAGAGAGACTGATTCATTGTGCCATGCTGATGCAGGCTATAGATTTAAAACCATTTGGTGGCATACATGTCACATTTAAATGCAGGTTTGTTAAACTATGGTGATTTTCTATGTCTCCAGTTGAAATAACTTGCAAAATGGTATGTGATTGTGTATATTTATTTTTTGTACATTATGTATTTTTACATTCAGGTCATTTGTAAGGTTGGAACTGGGCAATTACTATGGTGCCCTCGAAGATGCTAGGGAGGCTTTGACATTAGCTCCAGGGTATTCTGAGGTGACTCAAATTCATACGCTCTTTCCTAGTTGCACTGACATGTCAAATCGTCACTTGTTTCTGATCCTCACTGGTATGGAAGAGTATGCTTTGTAATAATGGATTACATCGTGAGGCACCCATTTAGAGACTCGTGGTTCATGGACCTCAACTGTTAATGATGCCCCTGCTAAATAACAACTATTTTTTATTTTATTTTATTTTTTTTTTTGTGAAAATTTGCTACTTTATCAATTATAGATGCTACAAACACAATAAATGAAAAATAAACAGTTAAATTTGCTGCTGTTTTAATTTATAAGAAGTCCACTGGATTGGGTGGTTAATGATGCGCTGCCATTGCTAATCACACAGTACAATCATCAGCTATGCAAATGCATAATGGGAAAGAACAAATGCCTCCCTGCCCACCCGAAATAAATATGCTGTGAAGTTTTGAGTAATGAAGACTTGAAGAGCAGTCTATAATGTTAATGAAAATTTCTGTGGAAAAGTGCAACTCTCGAGTCTCGAGAGGTTGAGCTTTCTCAGCGTAAGAAGCTTTTGAAAATCTCATCTTGATTTTAAACCAGCATACAAGTTTTTTTTTTTTTACTCTTTAGACGTCCACCTTTCCATCTAAGTCCCAAAATGTTTACTCAATCTATCATGCTCAGTTCCCCAGTTTTTTAGGCTGTTATGAAAGATATTTACCTTCTGATTGTTACCAAAATCTCATTATAAAATGTCAATAGCAAGAGATTTTGGTCCTGATATCCTTACCTCAATTTTATTTGCCTATCACCTGTGTGAGTATGTTAATTTTTCATTTGTATTTGTTGTGCCTATGTTTAAACAAACTGTTATTGTCCTAAAAATTATGATTTAAGGGTTCTTGTTAAATTTAAGTGTTCTCTATTGTTTATTTTTTAATTCACTTTGCAGGCTTATATCTGCCAAGGCGATGCCTTTTTGGCACTGAAGCAATTTGATTCAGCAGAACAGTCATATTTAGCATCTTTAGATATAGATCCTTCTATCCGTCATTCTAAATCATTCAAGGTAGCATTGAATCTTTGTCTTCAGCTATTCTGATCCTATGTATTTCTTTTAGGATAAACATAGACATCTGTGGCTTTTGGGAAGGAAGATGTAGCAAAACTGATAAGAAAGAACATTGATTGTATTTTCCATGGATTTTGGGAAAAGATTAATCTCAACAATATAAGCAATCCTAGTAAGAAATCAAAGATTATTGACTTCCATATTTCTATTTAGAATAATCTCATTCACATGGAAAAACTCCTATTTTTTGATGGATTAATAATAAAAAAGTTGTCATATCTTGTACTGCTTTAGAGAACAATTTTGAAAGTTCTTTTTTGCATGGCCTCTTCTTTCTTCTGTCCTTTCTGGTTTCTTTGGATCTAGTTTGGGTTTGCCTGTTTACAAATTTGAAGTGGCTAATTCTACCGGAATAATCATTGTTCTTTACATTTGTGTTATAACAGGCTCGAATAACGAAGCTGCAGGAAAAACTTGCTGCTGCTAATACGTCAAGTTAATGCAATTACAGTGATGTCAGGAGTAATAATAATTTAATCTAATGTTTCCAGGTATGAAAATGCCTTTTGCATTTTATTTTAGAATATCTCGAGTAATTTAGAATATCCTAGAAAATCTTCATTATATCGCAAAACTATTAAAAAAAAATCTTTAGAATATGTTGTGGAATTAATTAGTTATCTAATTGCGGAAGCAATATTATGCGTTCCTAGTTGATTTGTTTCCTTGTTTACGTAAGGTTAGTAGTCTTGTTATATTAGTGGGTTTGCACTTATACTTGTATGAGCTGTTTGATTGTATGAGCTGCAAACTATTTTTTTCCTCTGCCGGATGAGAAGATACAATCCCATAAATAAAATGATTTGATTAGTGTCTTGATAATTCAGAGTCAATATTCCATTTTCTTTTTCCATACCTTTACCTATAATGTCAACAATTCTATTTATCAACCTTTTTTTTGATAAGATATAATCATAAATGCTTTTTTTATCTGGATGCATGCCCGTAGCGTTTTGTCCACGGATGCATATGCCTAGCAAAATGCCCCCGCTGATGTCTTCCATGTAACATCCCAAATTTCTATTTAATATTTTGAAATGGGGAAGAGCATCTTCAGATGAAGGAAGTGATTGGGAAATTATATAATGTTTTATTTTATGATTTTGGGCTCTAGAATAAAATTATCTGGAGTAATTTCAAAATTTACCCTCAAGAAAATTCGGGAATTATGCTGACAGAACCTAAGTTCAATCAGGGAGCAGAATGAAGGAGATGAGAGAACACAGAGAGACGAGAAGATGAGGAAATCGAGAATTTATTCAATCTTCAACAACCCATACAATTGGTTCCTTTCCCTATTTAACATTACTCAATACAACAAAAGGACCCAACTATCCTCTTCTGTAAGATGCTACTAACAAACAGACAATTATGGTAATATTCTAGTATTATTACGCAATGAATCACAACATGTTTGTATTTTACAAAATTCGTCTAGTACTTACAACACAAACTCGTTGTCATTCAAGCGATTGGGCCTTCTTGTCCTTCTCTTGTTTCATCCTTCTGCAATGGACCTTTCTTATCCTTGATGAACAAAATGTGCTTCTAGCTCCTTCACTGCATGCGTCATGCGTCTTCCCTGCTCCTACTTCATCAGCCAGTCCTTGTGAAGAAATTGGCCACTTGGGCGAAGAGATTAGCCACTTTAGCAGCCGAGTATTTCCTCGGCAAATAGCCAAAATGAGCTTGTTTTGAGAGCCTATCCACAACTACTCAAATAGTAGTGTAGCTTTCGGAGGCAGGTAGGCCAATCACAAAATCTAAAGACAAATCTCCCAAATTCTTTCAGGTATTGGAATTGGTTGCAGAAGGTCAACAGGGAGTTTAGTCTGATATATGACCTGTTGACATATCACTGAAGAATTAACATACTTTTTAATTCCATTAAAAGGGGGGAGATAAAGAGGAAAAGGACTAAAAAGGGACTATCTGAAACATAGGAATAATATTGGGTCTAACCCTCCGCCATATTTATAGTTTTTCTCCATTCCGTCCTAAGGCACACCGTTCGCCAATTTATGTCTCATTCCATTAAGTCTTGTTTTTTACCTTTCCCCAAGTAAGTTTTGATCTACCTCTACTTTTCTTTGTGTCGAGCTCTTTGTAACAAACTTTTGTTCTTACGGGAGCATCCAGAGGCCTTCTCATTATGTGCCCATCCTAGGGTTGTGTGTTGGCTAATTACCGTTTTGTCATTTCTTTGTATTTTGGCCTATCCTTTGGGATTTTCACTAATTCGTCACTTGATTACTCACTTAATACTTTAATTACTTAATTTAGAATTGCGAGGTGTTATAGATCCAGGAGTATTGGGTACATAGGTGCACTGGGTGCATAGTTTAAATCATTACTGTTTATGCCTCTGGATATATGTTGTGTTCAACTATTCATACCATGTGGATACTAACTTTTCATGCAGGAAGTGAACTCATGGATAGAATATTACTCCATAAATCCTGAGTTTACTAAGATGTTATCTCATCTCGTTTGGTGACATGTTTCAGGTACTCCAGCAGCAGGAGAGAGTAACTTACGGGGCAAGAGGCCCGTACAGGGTTAGAGTACCCAACTGTATTGGACATGTTATTTTGAGGATGATTGTATCTATTCTTTTGGAGCATGATGTATGATCATGCATAGAGACATGTATGTTTATGATGTATATATTCTGCAATTAAGGCATCTGTGACCTTTATACATTGGCATGCATATGAATATATGTCTGATATGTTAGATTATATAAAGGTTGGCACGAAACCATTATTTGTATGAATCTATGGATAGATTCTAGGTTCATTGGCGTGGACTGTTTGTTATATGTTTGGATTGTGTCTTCTGGTTTTCAGGTACCATGAATGATTGTGGGATCGTATTCTTGGATTGTCCAGTTTACAATGGAAATGTTGTCCGTGAGATTCTATCCGGGATGGTTTATGTTATCATACTCGGAAGTTAGTGACCGTTAATTATGATTACATGATTATTAAGTTGGAATCTTGTGCAGGTATGAGACTGTACAATTATAAGTTAATACTAAAAATATAATATGATGACAATATATCAGGAAAAAACAACAAAAAAAAGTTGAGTCACATAGTTACACAAGATAACAGTGATACTTTAATAAAAGTCTTCTGCTTAATTGTATAAGTATGTTGCGCTTTAAATGCTATTTTGCATGTTAACTAATCGACTACAGACAAGGCGGTACAATGTTCACCGAACTCTCCAATCGGCTAAATGCTCTAGTACTAACCATCAAACTTTCTTATTTCGATTGTTCTCATTTCATTCATTAGGCTTTCACACCCAACCCCACCCCCCCCCCCCCCCCCCCCTCCAATCGGCTAAATGCTCTAGTACTAACCATCAAACTTTCTTATTTCGATTGTTTTCATTTCATTCATTAGGCTTTCACACCCCACCCACACCCCCCCCCCCCCCCCCCCCCCCCACCCACCCCCCCAAAGACACTACCATTGCTATTAGAAATTTGAATGCAGACAAAGTGTCTCATTTAAATAAGGCTCATTAATCAAGACCCAAAAGTTTTGGTTCAATGAGAAATCCACTTTTACAATTCTTTTAGAAGAGGAAAGAAAAATTTGTGGCTAGAGAATACTTTTCAATCAACAACAATGGAGAGACGGATATGAATATTAAAGATGATTCAATTACTTGAAGTTGTTTTAATCGGACAAGAGTAAATTTTTAGGAGGATAGAATATTATGGTTTTTTTATATTTTATTTTATCATTTTCTGAATTGATGTGCTATTTAAGTAGTGTGTAGTTATTTTATTTGTTTTGTTATTTGAATTTTAGCTTTGCTAAAGGATAAGTGATGATTATTAGTGGAACTTATTTAATCTTAGTGGTAGTTGCTTTTATAATTGGCTTGTATTCTCTATTTAAACCTTGAAATATTGGAATAAAGATCATCAGATCAAAAGAAATATTTTGCAATGTTTTAAAACCCAGATCGGATCGGTCGGGTCGACTCGGGTTGCGGTAACCTAGTGAGGACACCAATTCGAGCTGGCCATTGAATTGGTCATGCAGTATTCCACTTTTGACAATGCCTGGGAATTGAACTATGGGAGTGACAGTGGCTGAGAATTGAACCCAACCCAACCTATGGGAGTGAATAGTGTTACCCTTACTATTATGCTACCATCAATTATTGATCAAAATGCATTTTATAATATGCTTATTATATGATTTAATATAAATTTAATTAAACCGATTGAACCAATGACCCAGTACCTCGACTGAGTTTAAAATAGTGATATTTTGTGCACTTGTTTGCATGTTTGAGGCATGGCATCCCCTATTTTTTCCAATATATATATATATATATATATATATATATATATATATATATATATATATATATATATGAGGTAGGATCCTTTGATATCGGTGTCAAATTTGAAATTTGACACCTCACCTGAGAGCGTTAGATAAAAAATGATCAACGACTCTGATTTGCAAGTATATGATACCATTGATCTTTTCTGATCTAACGATTCTCAGGTGAGGTGTCAAATTTCAAATTTGAAACTGATATCAAAAAATCCTACCTATATATATATATATATATATATATATATATATATATATATATATATTACGTTGGGTCATCTTCAACTTGAGTTGCAATCCACCCAACGCCTACGGAAAACGCATGTTTGAATTGCTTGAGGCAATCGATTCATGATTTATGCTGAGAGGCGCACGAGGCCAGTGATTTAAGCAACGATTCCGAATTATATTATGATGTCCACTTTGATTCGCATAATTGGGTGCATGAGCTGAATCGATTTTAATTGTAAAGTGAATATTTTTATGGGAAAAACTATTCTTATGTTACATGTGATAATTTTCTCTCCTACACACCCTTCGATAATTGTGCCACAATTTTTTTTCTTTTTATTTTCAGATGGTGGAGCCCACAAATTTGTCTCTATGACATGAGATAACTTATCTCCTTTAACATGAGATTAATAAAACCCTATTTTTATAATTATAGCAATTTTAATTTATTTACTTCGCCCGTGATTCACATGGGTTCACATAAAAAATAAAGGGTAAAATGTGTATTATTTTAAAGGATGTAAAGTTGTGTCATTTTAAGATAGAGAAAGAGATAGATAAAGGAGGAGAGAGTTGACAAAAAAAAAGGTGTGGGTCCACCTATTTGTGAGAGTAAAATGATAAATTTTAACAAAAAAAAAATAAAAAAAAATACTATACGCATTATTTGCTATTTAGGGAAGAATGAGGGCGATGAGATAAAAGCATCGTGCTGACAAGATCATATGCAAATCTTGCTTGACCCATAGATTCTTTCAAGTAATCAACTACGGGGTTGATCCCCTCCTCATTGGTGAAGCATATGATCAACTGGATGCTTTCTTCAGCTCCATCTCAGGGGAAGATTTTGAACAAGTGGAGGGCTTGATGTGTTTGTAGATAAGAAGTCGCAAACAATCCAATGCGATAATATATGAATTGGCTAAGATTAAGTATATAAAAATTAAACTCATAATGTTTTTGTAATTGAACTAAACCATACTTTGTGTTAATCTAGTCTAATTTAGCCAAAGTTTACAAAATATTTTAAGACTTATAATTATTTTAAAACTAAGATGAATTATAAGACTTATTGATTGGTATAAACTAAGGGAAAAACTATTCTTATGTAACATAAGAGTAGTTTTATCTTCAATAGACCCATCGAAAAATATTTTTTTTTTTTTTTTGTATATGGCGGACCCACCACATGTATGTCTACAATATGAGAGATCTTCTTTATGCAAGATGAGATTAGATGAACCCACTAAGCTAATATATTTTGCATAATTTACATATTGAAATAATTTGTTTGAAAATATATTGTAAAAACATCCTAATTCGGTGAAGAATATATTTATATAATCAAAGTATATGATTGTACAAAAAAGAGAGAGTATATAACAGAAATTGGTGACATTAGTTTCACGTCACAATTAATTTTAGTGTTTATGATTAGATTATTGGATGACCTAAGTTGTTATTATATGAACTATCTTAAATTCTTAATCATTAAAAAACCGCCTTATAAATTTCTTAATTTTTATTTTGATGACTTCTATCAAAATTAAGATTTTTAGATCTTAAGGATAAGCTTGGTGATGGCTTGCATCAGGGTTAGCAAAACGGGCCAACCCGGCTCAACCCAACCCAATCCACATTCAACCCAAAAAAAATGAGTCGAGTTAGGGTTGACTCGAAAAATAAACGAGTCAGAAAACTCAACCCGATCCGAGTCGGGTTAGGGTTGGCTCGAAAAAATGATAAAAATAAAATAAAATTCCATTGATGTTGTAATTCCATTGATGTTATACAGATAAACCATAGAAAATTCATTTTGGATTTGGACTTGGACTTATTGGCAGTTGACACCTCATTCCCACTGTCACACATACTATAAAAAGGTCCTTAATGCATGGTTTTGGACTTATTGATAGCTGCAGAATATTTTCGTTTGAGTCTTTGAAATTGAGATTTTAGGTTTTAGTTATCTACTTTACCTCTATTAATTTTTATACTTTTATATTAAAAAAACATAACCCGCGAGCCAACCCATTTGACCCGTGGGTTGACTCGATTTTTTTCGAGTTGGAACAAGTCGGACTCAATTTACTAACTCATTTTTTATAACCCAATTCGACTCATTTTAACCGGGTTACGAGCAAATCCGATGGATTCACTCATTTTTTTGCCGTGTCTACCTTGCATGGGATTAAGAGATTGACCTTAAAAATTGGCTGGATCAATATATAGATGAGGATCGAGCTAGTACATTTTGTTAACACTTAACAGTATCAAAATAGGCTTGATCAACATAAACTCGAGAGAAAAGAAAAAAAGAAAAAAATTATTAAAATAGGGTTGGGCTTGGGCTGTGATCCAATAAATTTTGGTTAACAGTAACAAGTAAAGCTGATTCACTGAGTTGTGGGGCAAAGGATGAGGATGAGGTGGTGCAGTGAAGTTATCTCGGTGTCCGGTGGTACACTTGCTCCTTCCTTCCGCAACACAAGTGTTGTGCTCCAATTTCATAAGCCTCTCTTCAAATTCAAATTCAATGACTCCTTTTCTTCTCTCTCTGTTACCCATCGTAAGCTGTTGGTGGTGCCCAGTGCACGAGCACGAGCACGACCTTCAAGTTCAAGTGGCGATTTTGATTTTGATTTTGATTTTGGTTTTGTGGTTGTCAATTTCTACCATTTTGTGTTCATCAAAGACCCACAAGCAGAAGTCGCCAAACACCTATCTTTCTTGGAGCTGGAGGTTCGCTTTCATTTTTCTTTTTTAATTTTTTTGTCATTGCCTTTTCTATTTTACATTGTTTTTGGGTGCTTTAATTTCCCAATCAGCAAGTGCTTCGAATATACATACATGCTTGAACAATTTCATACTATCTACATACTGAGCAGTGAGCACAGTAGGAAGTATTGCCGTCACTAAAGCATTTTCTTCATAAATGCATTCACCGGTATGTGCATGCTCCAATAATGGTTAATTTGGTATTATTAGTTGATAATGACAAGGAGTATAGCATGGGATTTCAAGCTCACGGTTCGTCCCAAAATTCATTACGAATTCCACCTTTCCCCAGCTATAATTTTTGGTCTTTTTACAGGGTCTCGACATCAATGGAAGAGTCTATTTGAATGAACAAGGGATTAATGCGCAGGTTATTTTTACTTTTACCACTGTACTGGTTCCGCATGAGTATTTTCACAGAAAGATATATTTTCTTAGGGTATTAGTTTTGTCAAAATTCTTAATATGTCAAATTTTTAATATTGGAATACTTCTCTTTCATTCATACTTTACCTCTCCAATTGAGGTGTATAAATACATAATTCATAACAGAATAATCACTAGTCCTAAAAAATCTCTAACACTGACTTAAAACAAATACTGTTACAAACAAACTTTCAAATTTAAACTTCCTAATCTAACACTCCCCCTCAAGTTAGTGCATAGATGTCAATCATGCCTAACTTGCTAATCGCTTCTTCAAACACTCTTCCAGAAATCGCTTTGGTCAGTACATCTGACACTTCAAGCCGGAGCGTATACACCATAAGCAACAATCTTGAACAAGAAAGACTAAGAAACATAAAATAAACGAGTGGGGTTGTAACAACTCTACAACTCACCCTAAAGAAAAATAAAAAATATAATAAACTAAAATAAAATATTATCTATATAAAAGAATCTAGAATATCTCAACTAAAAATAAAATAAAATATTTATATCTTTAATACTCCCCCCTCAAGATGGAGGGTAAACAACATGAACACTCCATCTTGGGAAGAAAGAAAATAAAAGCTTCACGGAACATCAACCGGAGAAATACAGCAAATCAACTGGAATGATCATCGAGCTGATAAAGAGAATGTGTTGGAATGAACATCAGCTAAGGAAGGAAGGGCTGGGATGGACATCAGCCACCAAATATAAACGGTGTCGGGATGGACATCGACAAAATCAAATGTTCTGAAATGAACATCAGCAACATGAACCATGCCCCCCTGAATTGGAAGCCAAAATAAAAGTCAAACAATGGCAAACTAAATACAAGTCAAATCAGACTTGAATAACACCACAAACATATGTGGGAATAAAATAAAATTGGTCAAATAAAAACCATAAAAGAAAATCAAAATAAAAATAATAAATCACTAAAGAAGATGAAAACACGGAAGAAACAAGATTTGGAAGTTGTTCAGTTCAAGACTGGTTCGTTCGATTCAAGACTGGTTCGTTCGGTTCAAGACTGGTTCGGTTCAAAACTGGTTCGGTTCGGTTAGAAACAAGATTTGGAAGGAGAAAAGAGGCGCGACATTAGAAGTAGCCATTATAGAAAGAGAAAGAGGGAAAATAGAGAGTGAGAGAGAGTGAAGAAGCATAGAGAGAAAATTCAACAATTCAGAATGTGAAGGTGGAGAGTTTGAATTCAACAATTCAGAAAATTCAACAATTCAAAAATTCAACAATTCAGAAAATTCAACAATTCAAAAATTCAACAATTCAATTTGGGATCTTTGCGTAGAATAATGTTTTGGGGAACATGAAGAGGTTTGGAGTTTTCAGAAGCAGAGTTGGCCATTGAAGAAGAAAATGAACAATACGAATACAGTTAAAAAATGGTGTATAAAAGAATTATGACGATTCGGGGCTTAACAGTAGCAGCAAGTAAGTAAGAAAAAGAGAAGAAAATCCGGAAAATTCAAAAGAGTGAACCGGAGGAAGGAAGGGGAAAAGGTACATATGCAAAGGAGATCTGGATGATCAAGAGATTTTAAAAAAATGATGGCAGCGGATACTCCATTCATGGAGGGTGAAAAATTTGCTCTGATACCATGTCAAAATTCTTAATATGTCAAATTTTTAATATTGGAATACTTCTCTTTTATTCATACTTTATCTCTCCAATTGAGGTGTATAAATACACAATTCATAACAGAATAATCACTAGTCCTAAAAAATCTCTAACACTGACTTAAAACAAATACTGTTACAAACAAACTTTCAAATTTAAACTTCCTAATCTAACAAGTTTTCTCGTGTAGTAGGAGATAATTGTTATCTCCTACCGACTCATTTATAAGGTTGGGTCCACTTTTAAGGAAAGAGAGAGAAAAAGTAGAGTGGGACCCATCTTGAATTTGTGTGTGTAGGAGATAGATTTTGTTTTATGTAACATAAGATTAATAAATCCCATTTTCTTATTTAACCTGAGTGGAAAATGCCAAGGGTGATATCCAAGTCTCAGCTTTTATTTGAGAATGAACAATTTGAAAAGCGAACTTTTCACTCACAATAACCATCTTTTACATTAAACATCAACAACATCTTTATTTCAAATTAGTTGGGTTTGTCGGTTTGATGTGATGAACCCAAATGTAAAACAAGAAGGGATTGAGAGAAAAGAAGAGGAAAGAGAAAAGAAAATAATGGTAATAATAAAAGACTTGAATATAAAATAATATGTTGTGTATTAAGTTAATACAAAGAGTTGCAACACATAGAGACCCTACTGGGCTTAAGTGAGAAGCCCAGATCTAATCCAAAAAGAATATTTACATATAGGAAGTAATCTATTCAAATCTAATCAAATCTGTATATCTAAATTTCCTATTCTAACACTCCCCCTCAAGCTGGTGCGTATATATTGTGAGCACCAAGCTTGCTACAAATGTATTCAACCCGAGGACCTCTTAGAGCTTTAGTGAATACACGTGCTAGTTGATCATTAGAGTTGACAAAAGCTGTTTTGATTTCTCCTGACTGAATCCTTTCTCGAATGAAGTGACAATCAATCTCCATATGTTTAGTTCTCTCATGAAATACAGGATTAAAGGATATATGTAGCGCAACTTGATTATCACAAATGAGTGTCATGGGTTGTTTCTGTTCACAAAAATGAAGCTCCTGAATCAACTGCTTTAACCAGATTAACTCACAGGTAGTAATTGCCATTGCGTTTCTGCACTAGATCGAGCAGCAACAGGTTGTTTCTTGCTCTTCCGAAAATTAAGTTTCCACCAAAGAAGACACAATACCCGGAAGTAGAGCGCCTGTCTGAGGGTGATCCTGCCCAATCAGCATCTGAATAACCACAAATTTCTGTATTTCCTTGATCCGAATACAACAAACCTTTTCCCGGTGCTCCTTTGATGTATCGGAGGATCCTCACAGTAGCATCCTAATGAGAATCACAAGGGGAATCAAGGAACTGACTAGCCATACTAACAACGAAAGAAATGTCTGGCCTAGTCACAGTAAGATAATTGAGCTTCCCAATTAGCCTCTGATAACGACCAGGATCAGATAATGGCTCCCCCTGTCTGGGCAATAACTTGACATTGGGATCCATGGGTGTATCAACTGGTTTACACCCCAACATACCAGTCTCTTCTAGGATATCCAAGGTATACTTCCTTTGACAGATAGAAATGCCCTGTCTAGATTGTGCCACCTTAATTCCCAAGAAGTAATGCAGCTTCCCAAGGTCCTTTGTTTGAAATTGACTGAATAAATGATGTTTTAACTGACGAATTCCAGCTTGATCACTGAGAATGATGTCATCAACACAGACTAACAAATAGATGCACTTATCAGGAGATGTGATCCTATAAAATACAGAATGGTCAACTTTACTGCGGATTAAGTCAAACGCTTGAACAACAGAACTGAAGCGACTGAACCATGCCCGAGGAGACTGCTTGAGACCATGTAAGGATTTGCGAAGACGACACACCTTCCCAGACTCCCCCTGAGCAACAAAACTAGGTGGTTGCTCCATGTAAACTTCTTCTTGTAAATCACCTTGAAGAAAGGCATTTTTGATGTCAAGTTGAAGGAGTGGCCAGTGACGAACAGCAGCAAGAGCAAGAAACAAGCGAATCGACGCCATCTTAGCGACCGGAGAGAATGTGTCGCTATAATCAAGGTCGAAGACTTGAGTAAAACCCTTTGCAACTAAGCGTGTCTTGAGACGATCGACATGGCCATCGGGTCCAACTTTCACAGTAAAAACCTACCGACAACCAACTATAGACTTCTCTGGAGGAGCAGAAACAAGGTCCCAAGTGCCATTGGAATGAAGTGCAGTCATCTCATCAAGCATCGCTTGGCGCCACCCTGGATGGGAAAGTGCTTCACCTGTGGTTTAGGAATAGAAACAAAATAAAGACTAGAAACAAAAGTGAAATGAGGAGGATGAGGGTTACGAGTAGTACGTGTACCTTTTCTTTGAGCAATGGGAAGAGCATATGGTGAAGGATCCAGCGGGAAAGAATCAACAGCAGGGGGCGATGAGTCAGCAAGAGTCGAGTCGATAGGAGGCACAGTTTTACGACACTGATAGGTGAGAAATGTACGGTCCTCAGGTATGGAAGCAATAGGTTGTTCATCTGGAATAGAAGTACCTGCAGCTGGCAAAGACAAGTCAAGAAAAGGAACAAGAAGAACATGATCAACGTGTTACAATTGAGATGGGATAGAATTAAAGGGTTGTTGATCAAGAAAAGTGACATCAGCGGAAACAAAGTAACGCTTAAGATCAGGAGAATAACAACGATAACCCTTTTGAAGACGAGAATAACCAATAAAAATACACTTAAAGGCTTTGGACGTTAACTTGTCCTTACCAGGAGTGAGATCATGAACAAAACATGTACAACCAAAGACGTGGGGATAGAGAGGAACATCTGGAAGCAACAAGTTATAAGGAATGTCATTATTAAGCACAGATGAAGGCATACGGTTGATGAGAAAACAAGAGGCAGGGACTGCATCGGCCCAGAAGTGAAGAGGAACATGCATGTGAATAAGAAGAGTCCGTGCAGTCTCAATGAGATGCCTATTTTTTTGTTCAGCTACTCCATTTTGTTGTGGAGTATGAGGACAAGTAGTTTGGTGTAAAGTACCCTGTGTGGCTAAGAAATTAGAAAAGTCAACAGAAACATATTCCTTAGCATTATCATTACGTAAAATACAAATAGAAGCACCAAATTGAGTATGAATCTCAGCAGAAATTTTTTGATAAATAGAAAATAACTCAGAACGGTTTTTCATTAAATAAATCCAAGTGCAACATGAAAAATCATCGATAAAGATAACAAAATACCGAAACCCTAAAACAGACACGCTACGACTTGGACCCCAAATATCTGAATGAATAATTGAAAAAGGAGCATCAGCTCGTTTATTGACTCAACTAGCAAAGGAGGGGCGTATGTGCTTCCCTTGCTGACATGACCGACAATCTAAAGTCTGAAGACCAGATAAAGAAGGAGCCATCTTCTGTAATTTTGAAAGACTAGGATGACCAAGACGACTATGGATGAGTTGTGGAGATTCTGTGAGAGAACAAGCAACGGAAGGACTTGGCACAACCATGTAGAATAAACCCCGTGACTCACGGCCCACTCCAATCGTCTTCCCCTTACCCGGATCCTGCATAGCAATAGAATGGTTTGAGAATGTAACTATACAATTAAAAGAGTTGATCAATTTACTAATAAAGATTAAGTTATAAGGGATGTCATGAATGTAATAGACAAATGTCAATGTCAACGAGGAGGTTGGAAAGATTTGTCCAATCCTATGGCATGGGCTTTAGTGCCATCAACAAGAGTAAAGCAGGGTAAATTATCAGAATATGTAAAAGATGAAAAGAGTTCCTTATTATCACAAAGGTGACTAGTAGCACCTGAGTCAAATATCCAAGGACCAAGTGATGCAGAATGAGAAACAAAAGCAACAGGATTACCAGTTTCTGAAGCAGAGGGCTGAGACTGAGGAGAGACCTTCCTAAGAAGGGTCTGGAGTGCTGCATAGTCTTCAGAGGAGAGAGAGATTGTACCAGTTGAAGCAGTATCCGATTGAGCTATATTAGCAACATGAGAGGGTCGCAGGTGAGGATACTTTGTGTAGCAACGTTCCTCATAATGACTGAGTTGCTGACAATAATGACAACGAGGTCGCAGACCACGTCCTCCCTGGTCTCTACCACGACCACCTCCAATGTTCCCGCGAAAGTCAGTACGAGAAACTAGAGCAGTGGAATCAATAGAAGATGATGCAGGAGCAGATTTCTTATTAAGGTTCAGAAGACGCTGATACGTCATTGATAGATCAGGATCCCCACGGGTCAAGATAGTATCCCGGACATTATCATATTCTTCGGGAAGACCAGAAAGTGTGGCAACCATAAAGAGACGTTCCACCTGTTTCCGATATGCAGAAGCATCAGTAGGGTAGGGCAGCATATCCAAATATGCCTGCATCAGAGATCGACTTTTGCCAACATATGTCTCTATTTGAGTGTCAGATGATTTGCCGCAGATCCATAAACTGAGACATGATGGAATAGAGCTGCTAAACATCTTTAGTGTAGAGGTGTTTTGCTTCCTCCCACACGTCATTGCAGATTTGAAAAGAATAGAAAATATCCAAGACGATTGGATCAATAGACTGCCAAAGATACTCAGAAGCTGGTTATCAATCCTTTCCCAATCAGATTTTTCTTCCTTAGGAATATCAATAGATTTAGTTGTGAGATGGTTCCCATGTCCCTGTCCAAAGAACCAAACTCGAATAGAGGTAGCCCAATTCTTGTAATTAACCGAACCCTTCAGCTTTGAAGAGGTAACGGGCCCAATATTGGTGGAGATGACATTAGGGGGACTTTTGATAGGACTGGAGGGAGAATTGATCTCCGAGTGAGCAGGAGAAGGTGCTGCCATTATAATAAATCACAAGGATATACAACCAAGTCAATAGAAACTAACCTGATCGCAAATCAAGAAGAGGTACGCACAAAAAGTGAGACCCACAAAGAACCAACCACAGATCTGGAAAGAGGAGGAGGCTAGCTTCTCTGTCCAAGAACGACCAGAAAAAGCTGCCGGAACAGTGCACACGCGTCGGTTGAAGGTGGCGCGTGAGCACCAGGCGCAGAGGAGAAGGACGACACGTGGAGGCACGTGGCTGACGCGATGATGGTCGGACCTCCACATAACTGGTCGCCGGGAGGAGAGGGTCCTTATCGCAGGTTGTCTGGGCTGAAAACTCGCTGGAAAACTTCTCCGGTGGCCGGAATAGTGACAGATGGTGGTTCCGGTGGCGGTCGGAGGTGCTAACGCGTTCGGAAATTATTCAGAAGGGGCTTACAGCCCTAGATGGCTTGCCGGAAGGACGCACGGCAAAGAAAAATGGACTCCTAAGCAATGGGCTTAGGTTTTAAAGCGAAAACAAGTTTTTAAGCGAAAGGGAGGGTCCCCAGAACAAAAGAGCTCTGGTACCAACTTGAATATAAAATAATATGTTGTGTATTAAGCTAATACAAAGAGTTACAATATATAGAGACCCTAATGGGCTTAAGTGAGAAGCCCAGATCCAATCCAAAATGAATATTTACAAATAGGAAGTAATCTATTCAAATCTAATCAAATTTGTATATCTAATATTTCCTATTCTAACCAAAAGAAAATTAAAACTAAAAATAAAAGTAGAATAAAAATAATGTGAAAATAAGATAAGAGAGAAAAATAAAAAAATAGATAAAAGGAGGGGAAAATAAAAAAGAGGAAAAAATAACTAAATAAATAAAGGAAAATTTTGGGGGCTCCAATCCTTTTGCATCATAACTATTTACTTGACATATTACAATTTTTATAAGAGTAGCTACGAGTCTTCTTATAGTGTTTCACAGTCCAAATATGTCCTGCTGATGATGTGATATATTACTACAGTATAGTGGGCCATCAAAAGATGCTCTGGCTTATGTCAACTGGTTAAGAGAGGATAACAGGTTTTCTGACATCCTGGTTCAGATATCTCCATCAGAAAATGGACATGCCTTTCCAACTTTGAAGTTGCGGTATAAGCCTTCATTAGTACAGGCAAGCCATATTAGTATGCTGAAAAATCTTCTCTTACAGATTAAGCTCATTAGCATTGGTTGGCTGTATTGTTATTTTTCTTTTTCTTTTATTCATGCTATGATCCATTCAAAATTGCTTTCTTTCTTTTTCCCCCCAAGTCTTATCTACCAGATAGGACTTCCCTGTGCTGGAGCTTTATAACAAGTAACTAACTATGTTTATTAGTTTCTTTATGTTTAGGATGAATAGTTTGTGGCTTTAAAACAATACTATCAACTAATGACTTTCATTTGTCTACAGTTTGAAGGTGGCATATCACATCTTCCTTTGCTTGATCCTTCAATGCGGGCAATACCTTTAGCACCTTCAGAATGGAGAAATAGATTGAAAGCAATCAATAAAGCTGATCTTACGTCCAAAGATTATCCTAACGGAAATTACATTCTGTTGGATGTGAGAAATGGTATAGGTTCTATAGTTCCAAAGTGAATCTACCTTTATTTCCTTACGTGAATTTAAACCTTTATTTCTTTTTTCTTTTTTCTTTTTCTGTTTCCTATGTTCTATTTTGATTGGGTTTCAGACTGTTTGGCGCTTGAAGCAAGTGCCTTATGTTAATTACATCTCTTCTCTATAGAGGAGGTCCTGAATCCTGAGTTTGCCGAATTATCATTATGAGATAATCATGATCTGGTAACCTTCTCAACACTGACCAATTGTGAATGGCTTGCCTTATTATTTGGAAAATTTGCTAATTCACAATCCTTTATGGGAGAATTTTCCGATAATTTACTAGAGTGAACTCTTGATACTAACTTCTATTCAATATGACTGTTGAAAGAGAAAATAATGGAGAGAAATCGTGTGATGAGCTGCACCCTTGATCTCTTATTAATAGCTTGACTACAATCAATCAATGGAGTAATTAGGAGTTAATTAGATGCTGACTTACAGCCTAATAATCAGGAGCTAAGTGGAAGCCTAATCACTAGCTAATAAACACAGTATAGTTGACTATATATTCTAACATAATTGCTAGTATATAATATTCTAACACTTCCCTTCAAGCTTAAGCTATTAAGCTATCAGTTTGTTACAAATAATCGCAACCAAATCTAGCCAAAAAGATCCCAAGAACTCAGCAACAAATGTAGGAATAAGACCAAATCGGCCAAATAGCAGTAAAGTGTTGTGAACACACGTCCAAACAGCAGCAGATCCAAACAAATGATAGGTTGGAATGATATACAGTCAACCAACCCCTTGGAGTGGTGGAATCAACGCACAAGGGATTGATTAGACCAGAAAAGGGCCACTAAGCATCTCTATTGAAGTCTCTGTAGGAAAGGGTGGCACAAAAAAATGGACTGGAAAATACTCAGTCCAAGTAAAATAAAAAAAAGAACACGCACCGCTGGATGGAGGAAGTCACAGTTAGTTACTTCACAGTGCATGAGAATGGAGGCAACAACAGGACCTCTCCGAAATTGAGGCATGGCCGGGGAAAAGGCTACCGGAACGGAATTGAGTTACAACAAAGAGCTTGGACAGGAATCAAATGGTGGAATTGGTGTGGTCTGTACATATGGCTAGAGAGGAGCTCTAACCTGCTGAGAAGGTGGAACTGTGGCAGATAAAGGCCAGGGAATGGCCAGAATGGTGGAGATGCAACAAATTGCGAAGAACTGGACATATGAAAGGTTTAATTCACAAGCAAGGTGAAACCTCCCAAAATCCAGTGGCCAACAAAGGCGGCAAGAACCAAATATCCTGTGGGGACACTGCATCCGACCCAAAATGGGCAGGGCATGGCCAGAAAAGCAACCACGGAATGTTCTGTGGTGGTCCCATGCAAATTGCACCTGAGAAGTGCCCTATGCGTTAGCAAATTGCCAGCAAAGTCGTCTAAGAGTGATGGCCTGTGAATGTTTTCCAGCAACAATCTTCATCTTTACATGCAATCGTAAACTGCCGAATGGAATGGTAATGTCCGTTTTGCGAAATAATGACTGAAACAGGGAGAAACAACAATAGCAGCCGCGGATGAGTGCTCTGGCTATGAAACCAACAAGATTTCAATAAGGAAAAGGATAATAAAGGCCTGGGATTGACCTAAACGGATGAGCATACCTTGTATGGAGATAATTTGGCCGGGAAAGTGGCCGAATAAAGGCAAGTGACTGGGACAGTCACTGGAAAATATGAGACAGCCACAGGAAATTAGAGAAGGATGAAATCAGGCTCCAAACCAAGGAGTTCCATATTTTGGGAAGCTGGCAATGGAATAGGATTAGGTCATGGAGGATGTTATTACTCTGATACCATGTTTAAAAGTGTTGTAAACATGGAAAGTATCTGTAGTTATTTGTTTCCTTATTTTTAGGATTTGAGTTTATTCCTTTGAGCCCATTAACCTCTCTATATACTATAACCTTTTGTACATGTTCAATACACAACAACAATAATATTTCACTTTTCTTTTCAAGTTGGCATTTGAGCTCTCGACCTGGGAGCCTCTTTTGCTTCCACAGTTGTCGCCTTGAGTGCGGAACTTTTTTCGACGATCTCCGGTCACCTCGCTGCCATTGGATTTATTTTTTATTTTTTTCTAGGGACCTTTTGGATCAAGAAGACCATCATTCATCTCAAAATTTCCCAATCAATTGATCTACATAAGTTTCACGATCGAATGAAAACCCACGTGTCTCCAATCCTATGTACAAGCTTCAGCCAACCGTCAAGACTCTATTTGACCACTTCTTCGACGACTTTTCATCTTCAGCTTGTGGTGCTGCTGTTTCTCATCAAACGATCACGATTGTGGTCACCCAGCCATCCTGTCTACTCCAGGGCATGGAGGGTGGAGTTGCTAAGGAGCAGGGTGAGTTATACTAACTCATTCCAGTTCGGCCACTATTCCGGCGGTTTTTCGTCTTCCCGCGTGGCGTTGCGGTTTCTCGACGGACCACGGCGGTAGTGGTCACCCATCCATCCCGACTATTCCATAGTATGGAGGGTGGAGTTGCTAAGGAGTAGGGTGAGTTGTACTATTTCATTCCAGAGCATGCTACAAATGATACCAAGAATCAAGTACATATGACTCGTCATCTGTCTACTCCAGTATCTCTAATTTGTATCCACCAAAATTGCCCGGGGCACCCTTCATTTATCTTACTGAAGAGAATGTTTCCTTCTTTGTTTCTACATTAGTTAATTGACTCTTTCCATTGTGATTTTGTGAGCTTGCACATCACCACCATGTGTCTTTTCCTTCAACTGCAATAAAAAGTATTGAACCATTTACTCTTCTTCATTCTGATGCTTGGCGCCCTTCTAAAGTGTAGAGTGTTTCATGTGCTAAGTGGTGGGTTTCTTTTATTGATGATTGTAATCGGGTTGCATGGATAATTTTTTATGAAAGACAAGTCAGAAATACTAGATTTGTTTATCCAATTTTATTACATGATCGAGACATAGTTTGGTAAAAGAAACAATCAAGATATGATAATGGAATGGAGTATGTTAACCATCGACTGTCACAATTCATTGCAGACAAGAGTATGATTCATGAGCTCAAATGTGTGGATACCCCTTGACAATATAGGGTTGCTAAAGAAAAATTGTCACCTGGTTGAAGTAACCAGAGCATTTCTTTTTCAGACATCTCCAACTCTTATTGGGGAGAAGTTATGTTAACTACAGCCTATTTGATCAACTGCTTACCCTTTCGAGTTCTTGGTCATGTAAGTCCTATTCATTTCATACCTCCTTCTTTCCCTCTGTTCCAGTTATGTAGAGTCTTTAGTCTCGGGTCTTTAGATGTGTTGTTTTTGTCCATATTCATAAGTAGCACAGGAGTGAATTGAACCCCTGAGCTCTTAAGTGTGTCTTTCTTGGTTATGCTCCCGACAAAAAAAGGTAAAAATGTTATCATCCTCCGAGTCGTAAGTTTTTGTCTATATGGATGTCACTTTTCATGATGAGTCCTTCTTAACTTATCCTCAACTTCAAGGGTTGAGTGATCCAGAAGCTTCATCCATTTTCTTCGAGATTGAGTCTCACTTTCCTTTATCTTAGCCTTTTGAGTCAAACTATTTTGAGTCTGGCCCAGCTACTACTTTACTTGATAATGAGCAAGAATTGATGAGGCTGAGACTGGTAGTTCATCTGACATCCCCCCCCCCCCCGCCCCACAAAAAAAAAAAAAAAAAAATTCTACAGAAGGCTGAGACACCTGAATTATTGTATTAGAGGAAGAAACAACCGACACCCCCTGCAACTACAATCGTTTGAACCACTGGTAAGTACTGAATGCACTATCACTTTTGTTCCTGAGTCTAATATTATAAATCCTGATGACTAACCCATTGCTTTAAGGAAAGGGAAAAGGCCTTATACCCAACACCTTATCCCTAATTTTGTTTCTTCGAAGAACCTTTTTGTGCAGCATAAAAGTTTAATTTTAGCACTTGATTGCATTTCAATTCCGAAATCAGTGCATGAAGCATTAAAATATTAGAATTGGGTTCGAGCCATGCGTGACGAGATAAATGCCTTGGAGAAAAATGAAATATGGAAAGTTGTTGATAGGTTAAACAGAAAGAAAGTAATCAGTGCAGATGAGTCTATACTCTGAAATATTTTTTGATGGTACTCTAGAAAGATATAAGGCTTAAAATATTAGAATTGGGTTCGAGCCATGCGTGACGAGATAAATGCCTTGGAGAAAAATGAAATATGGAAAGTTGTTGATAGGTCAAACAGAAAGAAAGTAATCAGTGCAGATGAGTCTATACTCTGAAATATTTTTTGATGGTACTCTAGAAAGATATAAGGCTTACTTAGTAGCCAAGGGTTACACATAGACTTATGACATTGATCATGAGGAAACGTTTGCTCCGGTGGCCAAAATGAACTCCATGAGAGTTTTGTTATCCCTTGTTGCTTACTTTGATTGGGACTTGAACCAATTTGATGTGAAAAATGCCTTCTTCAATGGAGAGTTAGAAGAAGAAGTTTATATGGAGATCTCGTCGGGATTTGACTCCACAAATGGAGGTAAAAAAAATTGTAGGTTAAAGAAGACGTTGTATGGGTTGAAGCAATGGCCACATGTTTGGTTTGGAAAATTTACCAAAGTTATGGTGTTATTTGGAATACAAGCAGAGTCAAGGAGATCAAATGCTTTTATTTAAACATTCCTAAGGAGGTAAGCTCACTATTCTTTTAATTTATATTGATGACATTGTTAGAATAAGGGATGATATAGTTGAAAAGTGTGTTTTGCAAGAGAGGCTAATTGCTAAATTTTAAATTAAAGATACTGGGAAATTGAGATATTTTCTTGGGATAGAGGTTGTCCATTCAAAGAAGGGGTTCTTTATCTGTGAGCGAAAGTATGTTCTTGATCTCCTTAAAGAATGCAGGAAAATCTGGGTGTAAACCTTCCAGTACTTCAATTAAGCAGAATCACAAACTGGGAAGCGAAGAGGATAACCCTCCAGTTGACAAAGAACCATATCAATGATTGGTGGGAAGATTGATATATCTAGCTTATTGTTAATTATCAAGATACAAGAGGAATTGATAGTAATCCTTGTTGTGTTAAATTACACAACATTGGTTCTATTATATAGCAAATCAATTGAAGAATACAAAGACACACATAATGTGGGATTTCTACACTATTCTAACACTAACACTCTTGACACTCCCCCTCAAGCTGTAGCATATAGATAATATGCTACAAGCTTGATACATAAATAATACTCCCACTAGGAACCAAAAACAACAGTGCTACATCAACGAAATGAAAAGACTGAGTACAACAAATCAATTGGAATGACCATCAATCTAAAGAGCTGGTAAAGAGACAGTGCTAGAATGGACATCAGAGCATGGATGGTGCCAGAATTATCATCGGCAAAGACAACTGAGCTGATCAGGACATCAACATCAAGATCCCTCTCAGACATTGATATGCAGTCAGCATATAGGAAATTACAAGGCAAAAGAGGAAGAAAATGACTCGATCAGTGCAAGAAAAGCAGGGAAAAAGAGTAAAAATATCCAAAATCTGAATATCAAAAGAAGATGAACAAAAGGAGGCAAAAACATGTCAAAAAAGACCTAGGTTCCCACGCTCTCAGCGCGGGATTGGCGCTGCGAGCGCGGAAAAGGAAAATTTGGCAGAAGCTCCCGCGCTCTCAGCGCGGGATTGGCGCCATCAGCGCGGGAGGTGGAAAATTGGCAGAAACTCCCACGCTCTGAGCGCGGGAGTGGCGCTCTGAGCGTGGGAAGCGCGAAAGTGTGAAGATTCAAATGTGCAAATTAGGTCAGAATCCCTCTTATAAAAGGAGGCTGAACCTTTGAAGGAGGAGATCTCAGAACACACATCACAAGACCTAGAGGAGGCGTTCTTCGTGTTCATCACTCTGTTCTTGTACTCTTCTTTATTTTCTTTTTCAGTTTATGTTGAAATCAGATCAGCGATCATGATGTTGATTGGCTAGATCTATTTCTGTAGTCAGGGGCATGATCCTTTTGTAAACAATTGTTACAAGGATTGATCCATTTTATGTATTGAATTAATATATTTCATCTTTTATCTTGAGCGCATTGATATTGTTTCTGTTAGATCTGATCAACCTAATAGGAAATGATATTCTGGGGATCAGGATTCACAATAGGGATGTTGGAATACTTGATCCTGAAAGGAGATAAAGATGACTCTCCATGCATGTTCTAGGGATAGACTTGTATGGATTGCAGTCGTGGGATTTATCTACGTAATGCTTATTTTCAGGCGGAACTACTAAGGGATTAGGGTTCCAATTGAAGTAAAGGGTTAGATCGCCAAGGGATTGGGATCTAACTAATTATTCTAAAAGATGATAATTTGTCTGAGTTGTTAATGTCAATAGGTTTTATGAATCAATCCGAAGTAAAATTGGGAGCAATCGGTGAATGTACCCTGGCTACAGCCTTTTTCATCACTTTTTCTACAAAAACATCTCTTCCTCTATTTTAAGTCTTTTTCAGAAAAATACAAAAATAATTCTTTTACTTTTATTGTCATTTAATTTAATTTACAATTCTTTGTCAACACTTAATCGATCTATCTAAATTAAGAGGACTGGTTATAGTAGTACTTGTTCATCAATCCCTGTGGAGACGATACTTTCTTATCACTTTATTACTTGAAACGATCGGTGCACTTGCCGAGATCGCAACAAGTTTTTGGCGCCGTTGCCGGGGATTGTGTTTACAATATTACCAATAACCTTAGATTCTTGAGATTAGATTTTTATTTTTCTTTTCGCTTAATTGTGTTGTGCAGGTGTTACTAACAATTTTCCCTGAATTTTTATGCGAGGTAGACTTCCACCTAAAGACTTTGTAATAGATTCTGAAATTACAAAGACAGAAAAACAACTACGGAAGGCTGCTAGACAGATAATTTGGGAAGATTTGAAGCACACATCTTTACATCCAATTCAAGAAATGGCTGAAAACAACAATGTTGGTCATGGGCGAGGAGGAAATGCCAACAATCAACCTCCAAGATTGTTGAATACAATTCTGACTCCAGTATTCAACAGGGCCAACTCCAGCATAGTCAGACCAAACGTGGAGGCTAATAATTTTGAACTCAAACCATCATTAATCTCTTTGGTGGAGAGAGTTCAATTTTCTGGAGCTGATGATGAAGATCCACATGAGTTTATGGACCGGTTCTTGATGGTCTGTGATACCACCAAACACAATGGGGTATCTACAGATGCCATCAGGCTTCGGTTGTTCCCTTTCGCTGTTAAGGGAAAAGCATTGAGGTGGATCGAGAGACAACCGGCAAACAGCATCCTGACATGGGAAGATCTGTCCAGTAAGTTCTTTGATCATTTCTTTTCCATGGAGAAATATAATCAGCTGGTGAACGAAATAACAAACTTTCGCCAGTTGGAAGGAGAATCATTATGTGCAACTTGGAACAGATTCCAAGAATTAAACAGGAAATGTGCACATTATGAAGGAGATGATGATAGAAAAGTGGTGATATTTTTCAACGGAATCACCCCAGAAACCAGGATGATAATAAATAGTGCCGCAGGAGGCTCTATCCGGGAAAGCACATCTGAGCAAGCCATTGAGTTGATCAAAAAGCTTGCTAGGAATGAAAATGAGAGTGTGCTAGTTCCCACACAAAGAGCACTAAAAAAATCCACAGATAATGATGTGATATCATTATCTAGGAAGGTTGACAACTTGAGTGAAAAGTTTGACAAATTTCAGGTATCAAAAGTTCAAACCACTCTACCGATTTGTGACCAATGTCAAGAAAGTCATGAATCCAATGGAGTGCCCAAATTCATCATCTGAAGATTCACTTCAAGTGAATGGAATCTGGTACGATCAGCGTCCTCAACAAAATTTCCAGCGAAATCAAAATTTCCCTGGAAATAACAACAATTTCCAAAGGAGGACCCAGGGATCAGGTACGGATTTCAAAACTAGCAATAATTATACTCAATCTTCTCAAAGTCAGCAAAAAGAGCCAGCTGAATGGGAGAAAGCTTTCGCTCAAATGGCTAAAGCTTCCAATGATATGGCTCAACACACCAATGCTTTCATGGAAGAAACCAGAGCCAACAATAAAAATACAAATGCTTCCATTAAAAACCTGGAGAACCAGATAGGCCAGCTGGCCAAACAATTTTCAGAAAGGAGTCCAGGAACCTTCCCAAGTAACACAGTCAACAATCCAAGGGATGACTGTATGGCTGTTACAACCAGAAGTGGTAAGGTACTAGCAGTTCCAACAAAAACACCTGTGGAACTGGAAAAAGAGAAGGAGAAGCAAGAAGAGAAAGCAAGTGAACCAGAGATTGAGGTAATTGTAGAAAAAGAAAAAGAAAAAGAACAGGTTGCAGAACAACCAGTGGTGGCAAAAGAAAAGTATGAATTAAGCCACGAATATGTTATGTCAAAGGCACCCTATCCAGAAAGATTCAAGAAGGGAGCCTACAACAAACATTATGATAGATTCTTGGACATTTTCAAGAAACTACATATTAATATTCCTTTTGCCGAAGCCCTAGCCAATATGCCAGGTTATGCAAAATTCATGAAGGATCTCTTGTCTAGGAAACAAAAATTGCAGGAATGTCAAACTGTAACACTCACTGAAGAGTGTAGTGCTTTTATCCAGCAGAAAATTCCAGACAAACTGAGAGATCCAGGGAGTTTTAATATCCCTATTGCTATTGGTGATATTGGCATTGGGAAAGCTTTATGTGATCTTGGGGCTAGCATTAATTTAATGCCCTTGTCAGTCTACAAATCATTGGGGATTGAGGAATTGAAACCCACTGAGGTATCACTCCAATTGGCTGACAGATCCGTAAGGAAACCCAATGGGATCATAGAAGATATTCTTGTCAAAGTTGATAAGTTTATCTTCCCTGCAGATTTTGTGGTTTTGGATATGGGAGAAGGAAGTGAGAAGCCCATGTTACTAGGAAGACCCTTTTTGGCTACAGCCCGAGCCCTAATTGATGTTGAGCAGGGGATGATTAAACTGAGAATGAACGATGAGGAAATCATCTACAATGTTTCTGAAGCGATGACAAGACCAGCTGATAATAATGAGTGTTTCCAAGTTGAATCTGTTCAACAGAAGAAAGAACGGCCTCAAGAACTTGATTATGAGTTGAAGGCTCGTGATTATGTACCTTTTGAAAAAGAAGGGCTTACTGTAGAGGTTCTGAAAGAAAAAGTAGAAGACATGGAGGTTGGTGCCCCCAAGGTTGAGTTGAAACCATTACCCGACACTTTGAAATATGTGTTTCTGGGAGATGGTGATACTTACCCGGTAATCATCAACAATGCTCTATCAGAAAGCCAAGAAAAAGATCTAGTGGAAGTTTTAAAAGCTCATAAAACAGCAATAGGATGGTCTATTGCTGATTTAAAGGGTATAAATCCTTCCTTCTGTACACATAAGATCCTCTTGGAAAACGATATCAAACCTGTAAGGCAACCACAAAGGAGATTGAACCCAACCATGAAGGAGGTGGTAAGGAAGGAGGTTGTAAAACTTCTTGATGCAGGAATGATTTACCCCATTTCTGATGCTGCATGGGTAAGTCCAGTTCAAACAGTGCCAAAGAAAGGTGGGGTCACAGTCGTCACTAATGCAAAACATGAGTTGATCCCAACCAGAACCATCACGGGTTGGAGAATGTGTGTTGATTACAGGAGGTTGAACACTGCTACACGGAAGGATCATTTTCCACTTCCCTTTATTGATCAAATGCTAGAAAGATTGGCGGGCCATTCTTATTATTGCTTCTTAGATGGGTATTCAGGCTACAATCAAATTCCTGTAGCGCCTGAAGACCAGGAAAAGACAGCTTTCACTTGCCCATTTGGAATCTTTGCATACAGAAGAATGCCATTCGGCCTGTGTAATGCGCCTGCCACATTCCAAAGGTGCATGCTTTCCATCTTTTCAGATATGGTGGAGAAAGGTCTAGAGGTATTTATGGATGATTTTTCTGTTTTTGGTTCTAGTTTTGATTTTTGTTTGAACAATTTATCCAAAGTTTTGAAAAGATGCAATGAGACAAATCTGGTTTTAAATTGGGAAAAGTGTCATTTTATGGTAACTGAAGGTATAGTGCTGGGACACAAAATTTCTAAGGCAGGGATTGAAGTGGATAAAGCAAAATTAATGTTGATTGAACAACTTCCCATCCCTGTAAATGTAAATGCTGTTAGAAGTTTTTTAGGACATGCAGGTTTTTACAGGCGATTCATCAAAGATTTTTCCAAGATTGCTAAACCATTAAGCCAACTCTTGGTGAAAGATTCAGAATTTCTATTTGATGATGTTTGTTTAAGGGCCTTCCATGTACTGAAAGAAAAGCTTACTACAGCTCCAGTGCTTACAGCTCCCGATTGGAACCTTCCATTTGAACTCATGTGTGATGCCAGTGCATATGCAATTGGTGCAGTCCTTGGTCAGCGTAAGGAAAAGTTATTACATGTCATTTACTATGCTAGCAAAGTATTGAATGATGCACAAATTAATTATGCAACAACTGAGAAAGAAATGTTAGCAGTGGTTTATGCATTGGATAAATTTAGACCTTATCTGTTAGGATCTAAAATTGTTGTTTTTACTGACCATGCTGCTATTAAGTATTTGATGACTAAGCAGGATGCAAAACCAAGGTTGTTAAGGTGGATGCTACTTTTTCAAGAATTTGATTTGGAAATTCGGGACAAAATTGGAGTGGAAAATAAAGTGGCTGATCATCTTTCTAGAATTCAGGCAAAAGAACTACAAGATAGTTCAGAAAAAGAAATCAATGATTATTTCCCTGATGAGAAGGTGATGACAGTTTTTGTTCCGCCATGGTTCGCAGATGTTGCCAACTATAAAGTGGTAAGAGAATTGCCTCCCAACCTGACAAGGCAACAACAAAAGAAGTTTCTGCGAGATGTGAAGCGGTATTTCTGGGAGGATCCACATCTATATTTCCAATGTGCCGATGGGATCCTTCGCAGATGTGTTCCGGAGTTTGAGGTAGGCCCATGGTTGTCAAACTCGAGATTCTACCTAAACTCGGAAGGGTGAACCAAAATCGTAAATCGCAGAATCGTAACACGGATCGTAAACTCGTAACACTAGATACAAATTATATTTATATATATTTATATGCATATAAAGTAATATAATAAGCGAATTTAATTCAACCAACCAGCATAATAATGTCATATAATAGTCATAATCATATAATGTCTCAAACACATAAAGTCATAGTGATAGCACACAACATTCAAATCCAAAACAATATATCAATCAAATCTCAATGGAATGATGGAATGTCATAATCATCCTCCTCCCCATCATCTTCATCACCATCTTCATCACCATCTTCATCACCATCTTCATTATTTCCTTCATCTTCATCTTCATCTTCATCACCAAAACAATGTTGCATGATGTCTTCTCCACCTTCCCCACCAAGTTCAGAACCACCATCATCTTCAGGTATCATCATCAAAGCATCTTCATCTGTAGCATCTAAGTTAAATTCAGGCATATCCAAATCATCTATATCTTCAATGTTGGATGGACTTCCCACATTTTCCACAATCCATTCATCATCAGATGAAAGATCATCTATACTATATAACTCATGCTCTTGCATAACACTTTTTTTGCGTTCCCTCTCTTGGCCATCACATATACAAGATCATTCATTTTCTGTTGTTTCAGGCGATTTCTTTTCTTGGTATGGACCTAAACAAATACAAACCCAATGAATATATAGCAATTAGCAAGTAATATGTAGTGATTTTAAATTTTAACTATAAAATACAAATCATTTACCATCTCAAAAGCACTCCAGTTACGCTCACATCCAGACGAACTGCATGTCAAGCTTAATATACGAATGGCAAATCTTTGTAACTCTAGATGCTGAAATCCATAAGATTCCCACCATTGTGCTGGAGTCTTTAATTTCAAGCCTTCTTGAGCTATTGAACTACCAAAGAAATCTTCTTGCAGCTTGAAAATTTCAATTTGCTTATCAATGTGATTTCTTTCTTCAATACTTGTTGTCATCCTATCCAAACACTGATATAGTCCATGCATAACTTCAAAATCAGCTTTAAAATCAGGACCATAATGAAGTTGAGGATTAAGGTAATAGCCTGCAGCATGCAAAGGTCTATGGAGTTGTCGATCCCATCTACTATCAATGATTGTCCATAGAGGCATATATCTAAGGTGGGAACAAATTGAGTTAGTTTTAAAACAAAGGCTACAAATTATAAGGTTCTTTTGCTTTAAATTCATAATTACCTGCTTTCGACGCCTCTGAGATCGCTTCGAATAGTTTCCTTTGCTTTATCCATTGCTTCATAAATGTATCCCATGGCTGGTTTTTCATCAGAATCAACCATACGAAGCACTTTGATTAACGGAAAAGCACCCCTCAAGCAATTGACAAGGTCCTTCCAAAACTTCTTGTCTATAACCACATCCTCAATATATTTCCCATCCTTTGATTTTGCACACTGGCTAGACTGCCATTTCTCTGAAGTGAACATTCTTTGCAATGGTCCCTTGTTTTCACCTAGACAACCCAAGGTCAGATATGATGTGGCAAAGCGAGTCATGCCTGGCCTCACTAAATCCTTTCCTTTTGTGAAATGTTGTAATAAACAAATTAAGGAAGTCCTTGAATATATATAAGTAGTAATTTTTCTCCCCTTTGCAATGGTATCTTTATGCATTGGTATGCCCTCAAGATCTTCCAACATCAAATCAATGCAGTGAGCGGCACAAGGTGTCCAATACAAATGTAATCTTTTTTCCATCAACAACCTTCCAGCAGCTTTGTAATTGGCAGCATTGTCAGACACAACTTGAACAACATTTTCTTCTCCCACCTCTTTAATAATTTCTTCAAGCATAGCAACAATGGCTTCAGCGGTTTTTGATATATGAGAGGCATCAATAGACTTCAAAAAAACTGTTCCTTTGGGGCTATTTACCAAGAAGTTGATTAATGTCCTCCTCCTTTGATCAGTCCAACCATCAGTCATTATTGTGCAACCTGTTTTCTTCCAAAATGCTTTATGTTTCTCCATATCAGTCATTGTCAACTGCACATGTTGCTTCAAATATTTTTCTCTTATTTCATGGTAGGATTTTAAATCCATGACCATGTCGTATAACATCATCAAACATCTCTTGAAATTCATCACTCTTCACAACATTAAATGGAATAGCATTGGCATAAAAAAATTTAGCAATTTTTGAACATGCCGACTCTCTCAAATCCTTCTTAAATAAACAATTGATGGTGGATTGAGTACTCACTCCTTTTCTCTTGAAAATATTTGGAACTTGAGATCGAGAGCTTTCATCTTCTTCCCCTTTTCTTTTTTCTCCAAGTATTTCAATCTTGAGACTGACTACTTGATTTCTTATTTTGCAACAAGAACACAATATCCCACATTTGTTTCTTCACATCATCAGGAACAGATGGGCAAGCTATCACATCTCTTTTAGTCCCAGCCAAATGATGTTTCAGTCTATAAACTCCTCCACTTAGTACCCTTGTACAAAACTTGCATTTAATTTTTTTTGCATTTCCATCCACTATAAATCCATAACTCCATGCAACATCATTCTTACTTCCAAGAGCATTCTTATGAATTTTTTTAGATGTTGTTGTTCCTCCACTTCCACATGCAGTGGTACTATTAACACCACTTGAAGACATTTTCTAAAAATATACAAAACTCAAATTCACAACAAATAATAAAAATTAACCACAATTTAATTGTACCAGTTTCAAGCAAAAATTAAGAGGACAAAAAAAACTTACCACAATTCAAGTGAAATTAACTTAGACTAATTTTAATACAATTAATTTTATTTTTTCCTTTGAATATAAAATCAAACAGAGGCAATTCAAGTGAAAAAATAATAATTTGTTTTGTCAAATAAATCTGATTTGTTTTGGACACCCAAAAAAAAAATCTGATATAGTTTAGTTTAGTTTACGGTTTATCAAATAAAATAAAAAACTGGTTTTGTTATATAAAATAAAATAAAATAATTTTGTTTTATAAAATAAAAAAAAAACTGATTCTGTTTTATAAAATAAAATAAACTGATTTTGTTTTATAAAATAAATAAACTGATTTTGTTTTATAAAATAAAATAAACTGATAAATTGATTTTGTTTTATAAAATAAAATAAACTGATTTTGTTTTATAAAATAAAATAAACTGATTTTGTTTTATAAAATAAAATAAATTGATTTTGTTTTATAAATAAAATAAACTGATAAATTGATTTTGTTTTATAAAATAAATAAACTGATTTTGTTTTATAAAATAAAATAAACTGATAAATTGATTTTGTTTTATAAAATAAAATAAATTGATTTTGTTAAACTGATTTTGTTTTATAAATAAAATAAACTGATTTTGTTTTATAAAATAAAATAAAATGATTTTGTTTTATAAAATAAAATAAAATGATTTATAAAAAAATAAAAAGATAAAACAGAGACGGTGGGTCTCTGCGCAAATCAGAGAGTCCATTAAATCTGAAACAAAGATCGAAGGCACTAACCGGTGAGGGATGACCGGACGAGGACGATCGATGACGGTGGCAGCACGACGGTCGACGGTCGACGGGCGACGGTGAAGCAGAACACGGTTGCTCCAAGCACGCGACTTCACTCAGCCAGACGATGAAGCACCTGCACGCGGAGAAGCTTCACTCACCGGAGAAGATGGTGGCTTCAAAGGTCTTCGTCAGTCGCGCGACTCTCTCCCACGATGGTGATCTAGGTTTTTTTTAGCTAAAAAAGCCCATTTATACTCACTCATTTCCGGGTCAAATCTTCGGGTATGAGTTTTTTTTCTGTTTTGATTAAATCGTTTTACGCGGACGATTTTACGAGTTTGTCGAAAAACTCGACGTTTCTGCCATTTCAGACCAAAAACGAGTAAACGAAGAACGTGACTCGTAACAGTGATGTTAACTCGTAAACTCGTCCGCTTTCACGAGTAAACACGCGAGTTTAACAACCATGGGTAGGCCAGATCTTATGGCATTGCCATTCTTCAAATTATGGAGGACATTTTGGGGGCAATAGAACCGCACAAAAAGTTTTGCAAAGCGGTTACTACTGGCCAACACTTTTCAAGGATGCAAGAGATTGTGTGGAAAAATGTGACAAATGTCAAAGGACAGGAAATCTCTCACGAAAAGATGAGATGCCCTTAAATAATATTTTAGAAGTGGAGTTATTTGATGTTTGGGGCATTGATTTTATGGGTCCATTTCCGTCCTCTTATTCTAACCAATATATCCTTGTGGCTGTAGATTATGTATCTAAGTGGAAGAAGCTGTTGCTCTTCCCACTAATGATGCTAAGGTAGTGGTGAATTTTCTAAGGAAGAATATTTTTACAAGGTTTGGAGTACCTCGAGCTATCATTAGTGATGGGGGTACTCATTTTTGTAACAAACAATTTGAGAGTTTGTTGGACAAATATGGAGTGAGGCACAGGATAGCCACACCATATCATCCTCAAACTAGTGGGCAGGTGGAGGTCTCTAATAGAGAAATAAAAAGAATCCTAGAAAAAACAGTGGGAAATTCTAGGAAAGATTGGGCCAAAAAGCTTGATGATGCACTGTGGGCATACAGGACTGCATTCAAAACTCCAATAGGCATGTCACCCTATCAGTTGGTATATGGCAAACCTTGCCATTTACCAGTGGAGTTAGAACACAAAGCCTTATGGGCCACAAGGTTCTTAAATTTTGAACTATCAGGAGCTCAAAAGAAGAGAATATTGCAGCTAAATGAGCTAGATGAGTTCAGAAGAACTGCCTATGAGAGTGCACAAATTTATAAAGAAAAGACGAAGCAGTGGCATGATAGCAGGATTAAACAGAAGGAGTTTACACCTGGCCAACAGGTACTACTGTACAATTCTAGATTGAAATTATTTCCGGGAAAACTTAAATCTCGTTGGTCTGGTCCCTTTGTCGTGAAGAATGTATTTCCATATGGCACCATTGAAATCTCTCCCCTGAATGATGAGAGATCTTTTAAAGTAAATGGAAATCGGTTAAAAATTTACTTTGGGGAACCAGTGAATAGAGAGATAACTTCTGTCTCTTTAACTTCACCTGATTAAACATGGTTCCAGTCAGGCTCGTGACGTTAAACAAGCGCTTCCTGGAGGCAACCAGTGGATCTATTCATCTTTAAAAAAAAAAAAAAAAAAAAAAAAAAAAAAAAAAAAAAATGAAAAGTCCGCGCTAAGAGCGCGAGAACCGCGCCCAGAGCGCGGTAGAAGCTGAAAAGGCAGAAGACACCGCGCTACGAGCGCGAGAACCGCGCCCCGAGCGCGGTGGAAGCAGAACCGGCAGTGCAGACCGCGCTGAGGGCGCGGGAACCGCGCCATCAGCGCGGGAAGCCCAAACGAGACAGAATGACCCGCGCTCACAGCGCGGGGATGGCGCTGTGAGCGCGGGAGGCGCGGACAGGTTTTTAAAAAAGGGGAAACCCTAAAGTTTCCCCCATTTTTTCCCTCTCTCTCTCTCTTTCTCCCTCACTCAGCCGCCACTCTCCCCTCTCCTTCCCTTTCTTCTTCTCCTCCTTTCCTCTTTTCCTCTCTTCTTCATCATCTTCCTCTCCCCCACACACTTCCTTCATCCACATTATCTTCTTCTCTCCCCACCATTGTAGGATTAAGGTTACATTTTGTTTCCTCTCCTCATCATATCTCTGTGGTATATTCATTTCTTGAAAATGGCAGGAGACAAGGTACGAATGCATTATTTTATTTTTATTTTTATTCTGTTCAAGTTGCCATGTTCTTGTTGCTGCTATGATGTTGGATGAATGCATGGTTCATATTGGATAGAAGAGTTAAGCCACGAATTTTCATCTCTATGCACAATGTATGCTAGGCTGCATTAGATGTTGGTCCTCATATGTGAACACGAATAAAATTGCATGTTCCAGAATTATATGTATGTTAGTGTTGCTAAAATGCATGTTCCAGTTTCTGGCAATGTAATTGTTCATATTCATCCTATGATGATTGTACTGGCATGACTGTTTGCATGATTAATGGTATATACGATAATGGCATGTTGGGCACTATGGTTGCATAATATCAATCTGGGAATTGTCATTGCGTTACTAATATTCTGGTGTCCATATTGGTATGCTATCTGTGGTGGAATTTTTCTGAATGCAGGAAAAAAGGGCCGCTAAAAAAACTCCAGGTGCACCTGGCACCAAAAGGCAAAGGGTCCCTGCTCTGATTGATTTCGACGCCCACCGGTTTCTGGCTCCAGCAAATCAAGACCGGTACCACAACTGGTTTCTGAAGAAGAAGATTATACCAGAAAGAAGAATCAGCAGTTTTCTGGATGATGACTGTCCAGTCGTCCTGACGATTGAACGCAGGAAATGGCAAAAGTTGATTCAACTTCCACAGTTAAGCTGCAGCACCATTCTGAGAGAGTTCTGTGCCAATGCTGACAAGGAGACAGTAGACCGGACAAGAAAGACCTGGGTCAGGGGAAAAGAAGTTTCTTTTACCGCTTTCCAGATTGAGAGGTTGCTGAACACCTCATGGGAAGCAACCCAGTCGTGTTTTTTTACTGATACCTTTCAAAGGATGCAGCCGGTTGACGGTTTGTACAGAGAGGAAATGCCAACTTTGGCTACCACAATCCGGGAAGGAATCGCCCAACCCCGAGCTGCATGGAAGCCCAAGCAAGGCCAGCCAGCCGTGCCAGAAAAATTGGATCGGCTTGATCTAAATGAAGAGGCCATTTTCTGGCACTCATTCATCAACTCAACCATCATGGCTTCAACAAATCTCAGTGATGTTAATGTTGAAAGGGCAGTCCTGCTGTATACGCTGCTGGGAAATCACAACCTCCATATTGGGGCTATTCTGTCTGATAGGATAGCTCACATGATTACTCATGGTCGGTTGGATTTTAGTCTGGCTCATTGCTCACTCATTGAGCAACTATGCATTAGGGCAGGGGTAGAGATCCCAGAAGATGAGCCCAGGGATGTCAAACCCAAAGCAGAACTAACACAGCGTGTTTATAATGAAATGCAGAAGGAGTCCCGTCGCCAAGCAATCTGGAAAGCATCAGGCGGTGCTGTTCCACCACCTGCCCCAGTATCTGCACCATCCACATCCACTGATTCTGAGATGCTCCAACAGTTGCTGGTTCAGAACAATTATATGATGAGCATGTTGGAGCGACTATGCCTGGATAGGGGAATTGACACGGCTGGATTAATGGGTCAAGTTCCCCCTGCTGCACAAGCAGGCCCATCTATGCCTTCCAACACTGAAGATGATGACATTCTGGGCGACTTTGCAGATGACGAATTTATGGATGGCTTTTGATCTTGTTCCTTCATTTCCATTTCCTGCATTTTGTTTTAAATTTCTTGGAACAATTTAGTTTTATATTTTGTTTTTAAATTCGAACAAGTTAAGGTTGATGGCACTTCATATTGGGTTCAACATTCTTGCATATTATGATTTGGATATTAACAACTGTGGGTGTGCTACATATGGCAGCTTAAGCTATGTCTTGGATTAGTTTGTTGCTGAGGACAGCAACATTCAAATCTGGGAATTATGGCATACATGCTGCATGCAAGATTGCACGATTGATGAATATGGTGGAACCGCACCATGAAAAAAAGAGGGAGCCTTGTATTGAAAAAGGAAAATCTCAGGTTCAGTTATGTTTGATTAAATTCTGGATATACAAATTGCTAGCATGATATTGTATAGCCAAATTTTGTCAACTAATATGTCTGAATTGCTAAGCTTGAATGGTTAATAAATGCCTAAATGATTAGTTTGGAAATCTAGTTTAACATCATAGCTAGTGAGTTTTTGGGCCAAACACAGAATTTATTTTGAGAGATATCACTGTGATAGCATTCTAGAACTTGCTTTGTTTCTCTGACGTACATGCATAGATTGAAATGATGAAGGCAGATTTTCTTTTGCATAAATCACCTATGTGAATTCTTCCAATATTAACCCTTTGGGCCTGAACCTTTTTGTTCATAAACTCTTGATTGAGTGGACATATTCTACCTTAAAAAGAGGTTGAATCCCTGATTTGTAGAAAAAAAATTAAGGTGAGCTCCACAGAGGTCAAAATAAAGAAGGTGACTGAATTATGTCTTTAAAAAGAAAAAAATGAATAAAAGGAAATATGGCGGAAGGAATTCCCGAAATTCTGTGGGAACATTAGTGGAGCAAAACAAATGAGTTGAATGTGTTAAAATGAAAATATCAAATTTTCAATCTCATTGTTACTTGAGTTACTATCCAGAAAAATTCCACCCTTTAGCCTGGCCAAGTTATAACCTGTGGTGTCCTTTTGATCAATTTTGCATGTATTAATGTTCCTCATCTTTAGGTACTTGAGAATATGAGCAAGTTTTATGATAATGTTGTTACAGTGATAGCTGGAGTGATTGTCATTCCCCCAAACACTTGAGTATTGAGTGTTATTTGATTATCTGGGTGAGGGATGTGCAAATTAGATTCTAATCTTTTCATGAAAGGCATTATTAATTCTTCACATGGATTCAAGCATACTTAGTAAGATGATCTGTTGGCTGTACAGTGTTATGTTGGATTAATCTGTTTCCTGGATTTAGTCTTATACATTGCTAGGGACAGCAAAGTTCAAATCTGGGAATTATTTGATATGCAGTCAGCATATAGGAAATTACAAGGCAAAAGAGGAAGAAAATGACTCGATCAGTGCAAGAAAAGCAGGGAAAAAGAGTAAAAATATCCAAAATCTGAATATCAAAAGAAGATGAACAAAAGGAGGCAAAAACATGTCAAAAAAGACCTAGGTTCCCACGCTCTCAGCGCTGGATTGGCGCTGCGAGCGCGGAAAAGGAAAATTTGGCAGAAGCTCCCGCGCTCTCAGCGCGGGATTGGCGCCATCAGCGCGGGAGGTGGAAAATTGGCAGAAACTCCCACGCTCTGAGCGCGGGAGTGGCGCTCTGAGCGTGGGAAGCGCGAAAGTGTGAAGATTCAAATGTGCAAATTAGGTCAGAATCCCTCTTATAAAAGGAGGCTGAACCTTTGAAGGAGGAGATCTCAGAACACACATCACAAGACCTAGAGGAGGCGTTCTTCGTGTTCATCACTCTGTTCTTGTACTCTTCTTTATTTTCTTTTTCAGTTTATGTTGAAATCAGATCAGCGATCATGATGTTGATTGGCTAGATCTATTTCTGTAGTCAGGGGCATGATCCTTTTGTAAACAATTGCTACAAGGATTGATCCATTTTATGTATTGAATTAATATATTTCATCTTTTATCTTGAGCGCATTGATATTGTTTCTGTTAGATCTGATCAACCTAATAGGAAATGATATTCTGGGGATCAGGATTCACAATAGGGATGTTGGAATACTTGATCCTGAAAGGAGATAAAGATGACTCTCCATGCATGTTCTAGGGATAGACTTGTATGGATTGCAGTCGTGGGATTTATCTACGTAATGCTTATTTTCAGGCGGAACTACTAAGGGATTAGGGTTCCAATTGAAGTAAAGGGTTAGATCGCCAAGGGATTGGGATCTAACTAATTATTCTAAAAGATGATAATTTGTCTGAGTTGTTAATGTCAATAGGTTTTATGAATCAATCCGAAGTAAAATTGGGAGCAATCGGTGAATGTACCCTGGCTACAGCCTTTTTCATCACTTTTTCTACAAAAACATCTCTTCCTCTATTTTAAGTCTTTTTCAGAAAAATACAAAAATAATTCTTTTACTTTTATTGTCATTTAATTTAATTTACAATTCTTTGTCAACACTTAATCGATCTATCTAAATTAAGAGGACTGGTTATAGTAGTACTTGTTCATCAATCCCTGTGGAGACGATACTTTCTTATCACTTTATTACTTGAAACGATCGGTGCACTTGCCGAGGCTAAGCGATCTGCCGAAGCTGTGGGGTGTACAAATAAAAAATCGGTAGGGGAGCGTTCCGCCTTAGAATTCTCGTCAATACGAGCCAAGGGAATGGTTCCCTGTCCTATGGTTTCCATATAAAGGACACGGCGAGTAGAAATACCCTCCTTAACTTCGAGTCTGATGGACTGAATATCTTTGATAAGGAATCGGAGAAAAATACGACGACTAAGGTTGGAATGCCAACAGGTGTCTATTATTGAATTCCCTTGACCCGAGAGTACAGTACCCATTTGATTTTGGAAATTCTTCTATTCGTATAGAATACTATTCTATACGAATAGAAGAATTATAGATTAACATTCATTAATTTATAAGAGATTCACTTTCTATTCAATTTGAATTAAATTAAATCGTTTCTAAAAAAATTTAGATGGTATCCAAGTATAACAAGATTATTATTTTATCGAATATGATAATATTTATATGGAAATTTGAATGTAAATTTAAAGATCTTTTTTTACTACTATTATTTGTAGTATAAAGAGTATTTATATAGTAATCTATTAATACTAATAGAATAGAAATAGAGAGTATTTAGTAACGAAATGGGGGTTAAGAATGAGAGATGTTATTTCTGAAATAGTGTAAAGTGCTTCGAATCATTGCTATTTGACTCAGACCTATTCTAAAAAAGTCGAGTCATTTCGAATTGTTTGTTAACACGGACAAAGTCTCTATCAATATGAAGGAATTTTTTCATTATTGTGAACTTCTTCTTGTATTCTTTTTTGTTTTATAATTCACTCAATATTAAATATTTTATTCTATTCAAATACTTTCATATAATAATAGTGGAATCGCTGGTACAGAGTCAAACAAAAAGAGGTTTGAAACCAAACTTATCCTCAGGAGGATAGATGGGGCGATTCAGGTGAGATTGGCAAAGACAACTGTGCTGGAATGACCATCAGCAACATGGAAGGTGCTCCCCCTCAAGAGGAACTTCGGTGCCGGAATTAACGTCGGCGGAGACAACATCAGCAACTTGGACAGTGCTCCCCCTCAAGAGGAACTTCTAAACACTTCCCCTCAAGATGGATGATGAATAGTATAAATACTCCATCTTGGGAAGAAAGAAGATTAAAAAACAAAGCTTTGCGGAATCGGAAAAGTCGACAGAGACAGTGGTGGATCGCCGGAAAAGTTGCCGAAAATTCGCCAGAAAATCGTCGAAGACGACGGACAATGGCGGTCAACGGTGGTCAACCCAACAGCTTCCTAAGGATCATTCTTTTCTGATGTGACAGATCAGTCTAAGCTGCAGTCACAGAGCATACTAAGAAAAACCCGAAAAAGAAATAGCAACGGGAATCCCTCAAGGAGGGTGATATCTCTCTATAACCATATTGAAATTATGGAAAAGAGAACTAAGTTAAGCGAATTAAGATTCCTCTTGTTAGGCTCTAGATACCATGTAAAGAACCAATTCAACCCAAAAGCTTAAGCTATTAGGTGAAGCTACATTAATGGTTTTATATATCTTAACACGCTCCATCACACGAGAGCCCACTGGGCTTAAAGGGTGGAGAATGCACAGGCCCACCTACCTGTGCGAACAAAGAAATTCCACTTGAAAGAAATTGGGGGACGACGAGGATCGAACCCGGGACACGAGGCTCTGATACCATGTTAATTATTAAGATACAAGAGGAATTGATAGTAATCTTGTTGTGTTAAACTACACAACATTGGTTCTATTATATAGCAAACCAATTGAAGAATACAAAGACCCACACAATGTGGGACTTCTACACTATTCTAACACTAACACTCTTAACACTTATATTAGACTTGAACTAGCTTATGCAATTAGCATTGTTAGCCAGTTCATACACGACCCAAGGGAAAAACATCTGCAAGCAGTGGACAGGATTCTCTAATATCTGAAATCCACACTAGGCAGAGGATTGCTATTCCAGAGAGGGGGAAGCCTATCTTTAGAAGTTTTTACAAATGCCGATTATGCTGGGTCTGTGACTAATCGACAGTCTACCTCGAGCTGTTGTATATTTCTTTGTGGAAAACCTAGTAACATAGATGAGTAAAAAACAAAATGTGGTTGCTAGGTCGAGTGTAGAGGCAGAATTTCAAGCCATGATCCAAGGGGTTTGTGAATTGTTATTTCTGAAAATCATTCTTTTCTTGATGATCTCAAGGCGAGATGTGAAGGATCTATGATGTTACTCTGTGATAATAAGTCAGTCATCCGTATTGCACACAATTTTGTCCAACATGACCGAACAAAATATATTGAAATCAACCGCCACTTTGTCAAGGAGAAACTAGATAGCGGATTGATCGCTACTTCATATATTCCTTCTTGTCGTGAACTAGTTGATGTCTTGACCAAGTAACTTTCTATTGACAAATTTCAAGAATGTACTAGCAAGATAAGAATGATAAATATTCATTCCTCATTTTGAGGGGGAGTGTTGTAAATATGGAAAGTATCTATAATTATTTATTTACTTATTTTCTAGGATTTGGGTTCATTCTTTTAAGCCCATTAGTCTCTCTACATGTTCAATATATAACAACAATGATATTCCACTTTTTTTCAAGTCAAAGTTAGAATAGTTGAGTGAGATTGTGTGTATGGGCTGCACACTTCATCTCTTATTTATAGCTAGGAGTAATCAAGGGGGCATTAGGAGTTAATTAGAAGCGTAAGTTTGTAACTATTCTAACAATGACCAATGAATGGCTTCATTTGACATTTGTGGTCTTAAAAGGAATTTTTTTGTCTCATATCTGACATAGTATCTGTTTTCCGGAAAAATTTAAAATAATCTGGGACCACCATGATCCTTTGATTCAAGGGCTGCCATGTGGGAGAATTTTTTTTTTCTCCTCCGCCCCACCGATTGAAATGTGCTCCCGGAGCACTAGAAAATTTTTCGTTTTCCATGTTCTTTGTTGAGATCTCCAATTCATGTTTTCAAAATATCTATTTGTATTTTCCCCTTCTTTTAATATTATTTTAAAATATTTATCGTTTTCATGGTTATAAGTTTTGAGGATGAATATAGTACTGTTGCTGTTAATCAGGTTATGAGTGGGATATTGGACATTTTCGTGGGGCTCAGCGACCTAATGTGGACTGCTTTAGGAGCACTTCATTCGGTCTGTCTCAGGAAGAGGTCAGGTCATTATTTGATGTTTCAGTGACCTAATATGGACTGGTTTGGGATTGATATGCTGCCATGATAAGCTGGAACATGTCATCAAGTTGTATAACTTCTTTGTTTAATCAAAGTAATACCTATAAATCATGGTATCTTGCATTGGTTCACAAGAAAAAAAAAAAAAAAAAAACATTGTTCTCATTTGTTAAATTTTCTTTTGTGGCGTTCTAGCTGCCAATTTTGGTTTCATTTAAACTACTTTGCTCATTTGGTCCAGGGCTGAATTGGATTTTGCTTAGATATTAGGTTGGGATCTGTGAATCGCTGGTTAAAAGTTTTTGAGGTTTATATTTCCATTATGGCTATTGATGTTCTCCTCTTTTTAGATCACTGTTTCAGATCCTTTATCAAATGTAGATAAAGAAAAAACAAACATATTGATGTATTGCACTGGAGGCATTCGCTGTGATGTATATTCTACAAGACTAAGGTAAATTATTTCATTTTTTTTTTTTCCTTCTGTTTCTTTTGGTGTTGTCTTTTATTTTTAACATTAACGTAAACAATATCTTTATTCCAAAGTAACTGGGTCGGTGACAAATGAACCCAAATAAAAAATACGAATAGATTAAACAAAAAATAAAATAAAATTAAAAAAATAGCAATAAAAAATTAAAAAGAAAAATAAAATAAAGTGAAAATAAAGATAGATAAAAGGAAAAATACATAAGAGGAAATAGAAAAGAATAAAAATAAAAATAAAAATAAATAGTGATAAAAAAAGAAGAAAAAAAAAAAGAGAGAAGAAAAATTAAGAGGAAAGAAAAGAAGTAATAAAGGAGCGGTTATGATGCACTCTACAATTCTTATTAAAAAAAAAAAAAACTCAATACTTTTTCCAGTTAGAACTGTATATCTTATGACTTCCAAGACATGGTCACATATGTATTAAATTCTATACATGATAATATGATGCACACTACAATTCTTTTATCTGAAATAGCGGTTTACTCTACAATGTGTACTTTGCATAACCATACAAATTTAATTTAACCATCAGCTTTGAAATTTATTAAACTTTAAGATGATTTATGGTATAAACTATAAATATTGTAAATGCATCACCCATTTTGATCATTTTATGATACGTAAGTTGGTATAGATCTTGGGGAGAAGAAAGCTGGGTGCCAAGACAAAATGGTACTAGTATAGAAATTGGGTTAGTATTTTGTACTAAGTAGGGGTGTGCACGGTCGGTTCGATTTGGTTTTTTATACTGTAATGAATTGGAAAAGTGGTTCAATTCGTGTGAAACAAACCGGTTTTAAAAAGTGGTTCTTGAACTGATTTGGAAAAAACGGTTCAGTTCTTGAACCAATTCAAAAAAATGTAATTCTTTTGATGCGATTTGGATTAGTTCACAGTTTAGTTCGGTTCATTTGATTTTTTTCCACACCCTAACTAATAGCACTATACTACTACTTGACCTAATTATTAGTATAGCTAGGATCTTTGGGTCAGTAATTTGTAAACAACAGTACGCACCATATCAATATAATCTTACATTAAAAGTAGTCCTTTTTCTCTTTCTTTCTTTTTCTCTACCTAAGCCTATAGTCTTAACAAAGTTCATTTACCCCTCTGTCTCCTTATACTATTACGCCAACCCTACTTGTTGTCTTTTCTCTTGATTAGGAAAAATGGTTTACTCGTGGAAATGATGTCACATCCTTTTTCCCCGCTTTTCATATTGCTAATTTTGGTGTATTCCTTTGATGTCATATGGCAGGCAGCAGGGATTTCAGAATTTGTATACCCTGAAGGGAGGTGTTTCTCACTATTTAAAGAACGAAGGTCCGGCAGAATGGGTAGGACATTTGTTTGTATTTGACTCCCGTCTGTCTCTCCCTCCTTCTGTTTACTATCCACGGGCTACAACTGAAGCAGAGACGATGCCAGTTTCTGGATATGATAAGTTTGCAAAATGCTACATATGTAGTTTGGAAGTCAGTGAATTGAGACATAGGAACTGTGCAAATCTTGACTGTAATCTGCTTTTCCTGTAAGACTCCTTTCTCTGTTGCGTGTCTTCTTTTTAACAGAGACGCAACCTGCCTTTCTGCATTTGGTGATCTACATTTTGCTGTCAATTTGAAATAAAATTCATTCATATCAAGCATGCTAACCTTTGTCTTGCAGATGCTGCATAAAATGTGTAAAGGATCTAAGAGGATGTTGTTGTTTGAGTTGCACTACGGCTCCTCGGCTTAGACCTGTTTTAAATGGAGATCAGAGATACAAAAAATGGCACATCTACCGTGATATGGATTTGCAAGGCAAGATGGAAATTTCAACTTTAACCCCCTCATTAACTAAAGCAGCATACCATCATAAGTAATGGGAAAAGCCATGCTTCTGGTGAGGACTTCCCTGCACTGCTATCTATTTTCTCTCAATTTTTACCTATTTTCCTGCTATGCATTGGCATATAATTGGAATAGTTCAAGTTATTATAACTGTCAATAAATTTCCTTGGATTTGGCTATTTACTTTTTATTTACAGGAGGTGAAGTATTTTGAATTGAAGTATGCTGTGCAATGCACCCTCGCCTATAAGTGTCTATTTTGACCTGTCGTCACACTTAATACGTCTTAATAAACAAAGGCTGTCACAGAAACACACTGGAAATATAACCATGTAGAGAGTTTGCGATATGAAATTATAAAATTTCATGTAGTGTATTGTAAGAAACTTGAGTTGCAACACCCCAAAAGCTAAGCTAGCTCAAAGAGTGGGAATGGTCAAGACCTTATAAACCCCACATTAGTTGCTCATACAACCAATGTGGGATTCCAAGTCTCATACCTCGCAAATGGGATCGTAACATTTCACCACGCTCCGCAGCCCCGGCGCCCATGCGGGCTGGCTTTGCGCTAGTTTTTTACTAGCCCCGGGTGAACACTGCAATGTCGGCGTCACCACCCGCGCCGCTCGATTGCAACTGGAGGCATAGTGGAAGGCTCTGATATCATTTGATAAGAACTTTGAGGTGCACCACTCTAAAAGCTAGCTCAAAGGGTGGGAGTGTCGAAGGCCTTATAAACCCCACATTAGTTGCCCATACAATCAATGTGGGACTCCAAGTCTCATACCTTGCAAATGGGATTGTAACATTTCACCACGCTCCGCAGCCCCGGCGCCCATGCGGGCTGGCTTTGCGCTAGTTTTTTACTAGCCCCGGGTGAACACTGCAATGCCGGCGTCACCACCCGCGCCGCTCGATTGCAACCGGAGGCATAGTGGAAGGCTCTGATATCATTTGATAAGAACTTTGAGGTGCACCACTCTAAAAGCTAGCTCAAAGGGTGGGAGTGTCGAAGGCCTTATAAACCCCACATTAGTTGCCCATACAATCAATGTGGGACTCCAAGTCTCATACCTTGCAAATGGGATTGTAACATTCCACCACGCTCCGCAGTCCTGACGCCCACGCGGGCTGGCTTTGCGCTAGTCTTTTACTAGCCCCGGACGAACACTACAATGTCGATGTCATCACCCACGCCGCTCGATTGTAACCGGAGGCATAGTGGAAAGTTCTGATACCATTTAATAAGAACTTTGAGGTGCACCTCCCTAAAAGTTAGCTCAAAGGGTGAGAGTGCCCAAGGTCTTATAAACCCCACATTAGTTGCCCATACAACCAATGTGGGACTCGAAGTCCCATACCTCACCAATGGGATCGTAACATGTATGTTGTGGGAGATTTTTTTTTAATTTGTTTTTCCTATGACCTTACTATGATTCTATTCCCCATGTAAACTTGCGCGTAACTTCGTTAGAATCTGCCAGCTTAGTTTCCATTTTATTTTAAAATTATTTCTTGTTAGATATTTTAAATTATGCAATGCACAAAGCATATATTATATTATTAATGTGTTATAATTAATTATTAAGCTTTATGATTTAGAGTGTAATTATGTATGAATATTTCACTTTATTATTTGTTCAATTATTAAAAATCATTGGAAAGATACTATCAATTTATATGATCTGATACGATTGCTTTATTATTGGAAGTTGGGTGAAAATATCATACATGAAATTGACTTCGAAACGGACAGATGTAGTTTTTGAGAACTTGGAACGATATGACGTCAATTTCAATATTAATATAATTTTTGAAATACAATAACAGTTCATATTTATTTCAATAAAGTTAAAGTTGTTATGCTTTTTTTTTTATGCATTTTTAAACATTTAACGATATAATTTTACCCCATTTGAAGTGGATCGTCTCTGCATCATCCCCTAAAGCCGGCCGGAGTGTATTTGGATTTCGGAGATTGTCTGACTTGGCCTTTATGATGCTAAAGGAATCTTGACTTAAAAGCAGTGTTAAGAAAACCGGGTCGATCTGGGAATCGATAAATCGGTCATATAATCGGTTCGATTGAAGCAACGGATCGATCATGCATCAGAATTGGTGCGATCCAGTCTAACCTGGTTGGTTTTCATAAAAAATGGGTGACTTGGCCCGGTCACAAAAAGAAAATCATTATAGACATATTTGAAAAAAAATTTACTTATTGACTTACATAAATCATGTACCTACAACACTAATATTATTTCAATTATGCACTATGCAAAAAAATTTGATTTGATTTATAGTTAGAAATGTCGTTTTGATCATTATATTTTTATTGGATAATAATATGTGATTTATTATTTTTATATTAAAATATTTAAAAAATTTATCATTTTTTTAGATATTTAAGTATGTTTATAATTTTTTAATATAAATTATAAAATTATATTTAATTATCGGGTCATACGGTTGAACCAGTTATCCATTGGTTGAACCAGTGACCCAGTAATTTAATACCTTGACCGGTAGTCTATTTTAATAACATTACTTAAAAGTAACTGGGAGTATCGGCAAGTGGTTGCTCGTCTTTGGAATCATGTTTGAATTTCATGTGAAAGGAACTCTGAAAAATTGATATACATGATAAAATAAAGATTTTCTTATGGCCAATTTTCAATAATAGGAGACTAGAGCTGCGGTGTTGTACGGGCTTATTCGAAAAGGAGGTTCAACCTTGTCTCCGGATGAAATTAGTTAACCATAGATCCTTCCAACATCTTAAGGACCTTTGAAACAATTAAACAGTATCTGACAATAACATTAAAATTAGAATTAAATTCCTAAAAATAACTTGATGCCAAAAACGTATAAAAAAATGACTAAACAAAAAATTGAGATTTTACAAAAAAAAAAAAAGGTAGGATATTGTAACAACCAACTAGTGTTATTATCAATCAATTTTACCGTTATATAGATTATATTGATTTAACGATTATATTTATTTTCATCTTTATATGGTTACGATTCCCCATATTTAATGTGAAAGCATAAAATATGAAAAATCATAACCATACAAAGGTGAAAATAAATATAGAGTATTAAATATGGGGAATCATAACCATACAAAGATAGAAATAAATATAACTGTTGGATCAACATAACGATCTAACGGTGAGATTGATTGGTAGTAACATTGGTAGTAACACTAGTTGGTTCACTTGGTTGTTACAATATCATTCCAAAAAAAAAAAAATTAACCCTCTTGTTTTCCATTTCTAATTATCAAAATAACAAAATTTAATCCCTAAAATAAGAGTTGCACCATTTTATATACTAATTACAAATTAATCCAAAATTTAAAAAAACTAAAATTTTAAAAATAACGAAAATTCCTAACATAAATATAACGGTAACAAACTTCTAAAAATAAATAAATACAATTAAGTCATTCAAACGCAACTCAAATCTTAAATCATGTCAAATGTGTTACTTTCTAAACAAATCACAGTCATATCTGCTGCTTTATTGGAACTTGAATTTTATCATAATTTGTTATATTTTAAATCACTGATTCTTTCAAGAATTGGGTCATATTTATCAGGCCACAACTCTAATTGATTATGAGTTTTTTGAATCAATAATTGGGCCATGTACAATTGGCTAACTGTAAATGCATCATTCTCCTCTACTAGAAAAAAAAATTCATCCTCGAATTTGCTTCATATTCACTTATTTCAATTTCTTTAGACAAAAATTCAAATGACAAATCTTCCTCCATTAGATCTTTATAATCTGATTCTCCATAAGATTTATTATAGACTGAATTATCACCATAAATTGAATCTTCATCATAAGATAGATAATAATAAACATAAACTGTGTTATGATTGTAGATATCAAAGTCAAGAATGTTGATTTGCATCTACATATTTTGAAAGGTGGACTGAATTTCAAGACATCCTGATTTGGAATCCCCAAGGGATTGACGTCCTCCTCTTCTTCATCAGATGCGTCCACTAATTCCATTCCTTCTTCGAATTGAATGCCCAACTTTGTCCACGCAAGTCGCCGCTCCAAATATTGGATTTTCATGCTAAGCGCCTCCACATGTTGTCACTTTAAACCCTGGATCCGCCTTTCGAGTTCTTCATTTTTATGTCCCATAGGTCTATCTGATGCGATTATCTATCCCTTTTCTTCGCGACTCCGCCATTGATGACCCTACGATTCTGTTCAGCCATTGGTTAAAGGCAAACTAGTGCTCTGATACCAAATGATGCCGAAACAATACCTCATTGGCTAAACAAAGAAAGAAAGACTAAACATAAGAATTGCAAAAAAAACACTATTTATCTTTACTTAATTTTATTTATCAAAAGCCAACCAAATAACAATAGGATCTCCAAGTTTTAAATAGGCAAAACAAAAATAACAAAAAAAAAAAACTATAATCACACGCAATCAAAGATGATAACGCACACTCTGATATAATTTAAGAATAACAAAAAGAAAATATTAACAATTATTAAATGGGTTTTATAAGAGTTATGTTGTAGGAAAAGTGATTGTGTAATGTTATAGAGATTTGTTTTGCGTGTCTTAATTTTTTTTGCTTCAAAAAGTGCGGACCCCACAAGATGTGTGTGTAGGATATTTTTTTGTGTCATGTTAAATGATGAATACAAACCTCTAATTAAAGTGCCATAAATTATTGAATAAACTATAAAAAAACCCAAATTATTTATGCTCATAGCAACGCAATGAGTCTTGTTCAGACTTCCATTTTAAATTAGCTATCCAAATTTCAGTCCAATCCAAATCGATCAGCTTAGGACATGTTTGGTGCATAGTATAGGATAAGGCCTGATAGTATAAGACCTGATAATATAAGGCCTGATTGTATAAAACCTGATTGAATTTTAATACTATCCAGTGTTTGGCATGATAATGTATAAAATAATATATTGTATAAGATAATATCATCTAGTATTTGGTAATCCACTGTATAGTACTATATAGGATAAAAATATTTTTTTTAAATAAAAATATCATTTAATAAAGAATTTATAGAATTCTTCAAAAAAATTTATATGATATTAATTTTTATAAAAATGTATTGATCAACCTGTACAAAAAAATAAATTATTTTTATAAAAATAAAAATATTCAATTTTTAAAAATTATATATTAAAAAATTAATTTTTATTTTAATATATTAATATTAAAATAACATTAATTTTTGAGAATTGCACTGGTCTATGATGTTAATACACTAACCTCTTATCAAGCTTAATTCCTCCCCTTAGGCCGAATTAAGTTATATATCATTTTGATGTATTGAGGAATTTTACTGTATAAGTTTATACTATACAATCGTTACACCAAACAACTGAAAATGTCATAACATATAGTATAAACTTATTCTATCATGCCTTATACGTCACACCAAACGAGAGAATTTATTATGGTCAGGGATCAACATTTTTTAGGTGGTCCCTTAGTGTAAATGGGAGAATAAAATTGAGAAAGAAAAAAAATAGCAGGAATAAAAAAAGAAAGAAAAAATTAGTGTTGTGAGAGGGAGCACCAAATTATTGAGTAGTCCTGGAACATAAAAAATATTTCTCACACCAAACAGGCCCTTAGGTGCATGATTACTGCTAGCGTTAATTTTGCATGGCTTAGTTGATATCTCCAAAGCCGAAGACATGAGTGATGCAAAATATCGTTAAATTAGTTTCCAGTTAGACCTTCGTTATACTCATTTCTCTCAGTAAAAAAATAAAAAATAAAAATCAATTTGATAATATTTTACATAGTTGAGGGACTAATTCATCATTGTCTAAACCACTCGAGACCCCCTGCCGGATCACGCTCATGAAACTTCGTAATTCATCCGCGTTAATTTGAACATATTGCATTTGTCATATTGATAATACTGTTAAATATTAAAACAAAATTGTAAAAAAACGATTTGCAAAATGTTAGTAAGTTAAAAGTAGTGTTTATAAATTCGGTCACCATCAACTTGACCCAGGTCAAAGGTCACAGGGCCGCTGGTTCAACCGGAAGGTTGCAAGGTCATTTCGCTAACCAAATTTTATACATTAAGAAAATATAAATATATATCCTATATGAAAAATTCAAAAAAATTAAACCAGCACTCGTAAAAGATTTAAAATATAGTAACATAATTTAACCAATTATGTTAGAAAATAATATAAATTGTTAAAAAGGCCCTCGCTCAACACTTTAAAGTTTTGTTTGAAATGGTTCTTTACATAGTATCATAGCTTCAGTGACCACAAGGTCACGAATTCGATCCTTATCACCCCCACTTGTGGAATTAAATAAGCACAAGGTAAACCAAAAATTGGGCCTATGCAATAATCCACGCTTGAAGCCCAAAAGACTTTTGCGTGAGAATGTGTTAGAAAATAATATAAACGGTTAAAAAAGCCCTCACCCAACACTTTAAGGTTTTGGGTTGAAGTGGTTATTTATAAATTACATCCATAAGTCAATATTATGCAAGCTAATCAAAGTTTCAAACTATCAAAGTATAGAACACATATTCTAATGGAATTAATGAAAAGTTATATTATCAAACTCAGATCCTCCTTATCCTTCTCACGCACCTGTAACATGATGTGAAAGGAGATCCCTTACCCAAGAGAGAACGGCGAAAGACAGGTGGCGGCGCGACGAACCAACGGTGGGGAGAAGAACCAGTACGACAGAGGAGAGGGAGGGAGAAGACCAAAGAGGATAGGAGGAACCACCACCACGGTGAAGAAAATCACCGGAAGAAGACTGGTCTAGGTTTAGTAGAGAAGATAGAAAGAGAAGAAGAATAACAATTCAGATTTCAGATCTAATTCAAGATCTAGGCAACAATGAATTTTTGTTTTTTTTGTTTTTTTTTTACACACCAAACGATGTCTTTTTTTTGTGTAAATTAAAAGAAAAATGTAGTTTTCACCAAAAAAAAGAAAAAAAGAAAAATGTAATGACCCCCCTGTAACCATTCTATCCTGGGAGTCACGAATTCAATTGAGGGGTTTCTAAGATCAAAGAGGTCACGTGCATGTAGGGTCTAACTGCTGATCCCAACCCTCAAAAAATAGGGGGGTCATTGACGTGGTAGAGTTGATATCGGGGTGGGATTTTAAAACACTGATTATAGGGGTTAATCATTGTAACTCAGAGAGAGAGATAAATTACACATGATTCTACCGTAATAGCATAATATTGATTCATTCAAAATATTCAAAGGTCGAATTTGTATCCAAACTATAAAACAGAACACATTACAACACCGTAAGATGGCTGCATGCTCAACTACTCCCTTGCACACCTACCTACAGTAACGATCAAAAAATAAATTACCAAGGATCAATAGCAGAAAATATAACGGTAATTTTGACCAACCAAAGCGTCATCCATTGATATTCTCCGCATATGGTATCAACCAAGTAAAGTTAATAAGTACTCATCAGATAACACAAGCCTAGATTACACAAAGAAAACTCGATTGCAAATTACCAATCTGCTTATTTAAAATTAAAAGACTAATAATGGGTGCTGTTAATTGTGATTCTTATTACAAACATTGGGTATACAAGACATGAGAAATAATTGAATCATCTAAACAAGAATGCGAGTGGATATATGCGCAAGCATAAGCAGTAACAGAAATAAACAGGTCCAATAGCTTGGCCTCATTTATAGTGATTTTCCAGAGCCTATCTAATATGAATTAGGTATGTTGTTCAGAATGACAAGACACTGATTCTAGGAAGAAGAGGAAAGCAAGCATTCATGAAGATGCTTGGTAAGGTAATAGAAATGCCCAAGTCTAGCTCTTGCTCTTTACATGAATTGGTGACCAAGCCAACTAGAAGAGCAGCGATGAAAGCAGCTCCTAAGCTTAATAAAGATATTTCATATGTGCAGGGAAGCAATTGAAACAGAGAATTACAGTTTGGCTAGAATTTTAATTTTGCCTTCAAATTGAAGATAAAAAGTAAATCAAAAAAAAGAGTGATAAATCTTACAATGTGTGAGTGAGTCATTTACAGTAACGATCAGCCTTCTTCTTGACGCGATCATCGAGGGCATCCTCAACGGAGTTGATGTTGGTTTTGGGTTGGTAACCGAACTTCTTGGATTCAACCGGGAAGAGTTGTTCGTACTTCATTCGCTTCGCCGCGTCAATCGTGTAAGCCTCTGGCTCTGCTGATTCTGATCCCTGGCCAACAACCTCACCCTCACCCTGTTGTTCGTTGTCTTCTTCCTCGTTAGGGTTAGGGTTAGGGTCAGGGTTAGGGTTCTTGTCCTTCTTCAATTTCTTTTTATTTTTCTTCTTGTCAATGGTTTTGGTGCGGGTGGCGAGTTTTCCTCCTTTGAATGCTAATCTGCCTCCTTTCACCCGCTCGTAAGGATCCGACATGATTCCAACTTTTCCTCTCTTAACTCTAACACTATCTATTCTGACATATATCAAAGGAATTGAATAGACATTCCAGATGACAAATGGATAAATTTGTCATTCCAATACTTTGCTTCTTTACTATATATGTGCTTAAGATCCCATTTTCACCACCAGGCTTAGACCAAACTCAAAAAGTGTGACTTTTGGGCCCTCTTAGTTCCTATTGCATCCGGGACCCTAACAATCTCAAAAAGTGTGGCGTTTGGGGCTCTTAGTTAGGGTACTAGAACATTATATTATTGGTAAAATCGGTTGACCTAGATATATATCAATATATAAATTTTATTATATTCTTCATGTCTAAAATGAGTTAAATAATGTTCTCTAAACAAACTAAAAAATTACTCAATCATAATTTTACAAGTTCATAAAGCACAAATAAATAAAAATGCACACTACTACTATATCAATTTAAATTGCAACTCAGAATTCTCATAAGTATACCTCTCAATGACATTCAAAGCCTCAGATGTTGTGAACTCATATTTTCAAATTCATCTACATTAAAATGACATATATCACATTCTTTTAATTTATTGTTCCACAAATTATTTTAGTATTTAAAACTGATATTTGAGATCAATGTAGAAGAGTATACTACTAGCAAATAAAATTACAAAAAAAATTTAAAATGAGTTCTACATTTTTTTGACAAGATGAAATAATTTTAGTTTATCATTTTTTTTAAATGCATAACCCGACCGGGTCACCAGTTTTGACTGGGTCCGATACATGGTAGGTTCGATGCTTGACTTGAACTGGTCTGATGACCGGTTCGCCGGGTTTCGAGTTGGCATGTAAGAACCCGTATTGTTAAATTAGAATTATAGTAAATTAATAAAAATAAATTATGACTTTAGAAAACTTATTCCATAATTGAAATAGGATAATTAGAAGAAAAATACTAATTTTGAATCAAATCACTTTTCAAAAATCCAATTTAATGGTCATTAGTTGGACCGACGGGTTACACCTTATTAATAATTTGAGCGCGCCTAGAGCAAGGCTCACTGAATGTTGATGAGTACTTGAAAAAATTCAATGAATTAGCCAAATTTGCCAACTACATAATGGCAATGCATACTCGTTGAGAAGAAAATCTCAAACGGATGCTTGGAAACAGGACTTATCTCATACATTGTGATTCACCGTGTCTCTCTCTTTTTCCTTTTTTTTTTTCCTTTTGATATAAAGGAAAGATAACACAAAAAACTACAAAATACAAAGCCTTAGGTTGCAAAAGCCCATGGAGTCTCTTGCAATCAGAAAATTGAATTCAGGGGGAGGTTCTTCCAGAAAGTGAGTTTCCCAATCATGAAAGTTTCGAGCATGGTCTGCAAGCCAATCTGCGAGCATGTTACCTTCCCTGAACGTGTGGGTAATCAAAGTGCTCCAATTCCTATTCAGAAGCTCCCTAGTTCTGTTTAAGATTGAAGCCATGGGGTGATGATCTTGGCAACCAATTGTAATAAGATTGATAGCCAGCAATGAGTCCCCCTCTATCAAAATATTCTTGTGACCTGTGTTCCAAGCCATCTTTATTCCCTCTAGAAATAGCTTACAATTCTGCAGAGAGGGAATTCCCATGTCCAAGATTGCAGCAGAAGCCCATGATACACCTTCCTACGGCATCTCTCAAAACACCCCCACTCCTAGAGATGGTTCCCTCGTGGTTGCAAGCACCATCGACATTTAATTTTAAGCAACTTGGATGATGACTTGGGATCTTTGGAAAGATAGGAATGTTATGATTTTTGAAGTAGTGCAATCTCAATGTAGAACAATTTCAATTAAGGTTAAGAACCTAGTCTATAATATTTTAACTGCAAATCATATGTTGCGCTCTAAAGGCTTGATGAATCCCCTGAAGAGGGAAAGAATGATTTCTTTTGATCCAACATTTTTTTTATTAAAAAAAAATAATATGTGTTGGATCAATTTACTAAACCTTCTTTCAATATATTGCACCTTGCTCAATTCTTGCATCGTTATGATTAGGAATGTTAACGGGCCGAATTGGACCGAGCTTTTATCTTAAAAGGTTAAACATGTGTTTAAATGTGTCAGTCTAGCTTAATCTATTACCTGTTATGAATATAATTATCGGCCAGTGACTTGATTTATTTACAAAAAATAAAAGTCTGATTTAGCATGTTAGTTTGTTAAAAAAAAGGATAACAAATATTTATTCAAACAGAATATATGATCATCAACACTAATAATTCCACAAAGATTCATATATTCAATATACATCCAAATAGCATAATATAGAATAAAATCATTCAAAAAGTCTGTTTAATCAACAAAATAGGACGAAATAGGTTGAGGAGAGAGAGATGACTATTACGAGAGGCATGAAAAATATGAAATAAAAATAAAAATAAATATACTAGGTCATTTTGAAAGGCTCTAAATCCGGACTTTTAAATTAGAGCATATCTTTTTGTTAAATGAACTTTTATAAAAGTTCAACTTTGATTCTAACAACCAATTTTAGACATGTATGTCCAGACATTAACGAGTTGGGTCAAAGGCCCGTGAAAAGCTCTGGTTCGTTTAACATCCCTAGTTCTGATACTTCTAACATATTCATGAGTGCATATAGGGTGCACTAATCACAGAAGTTGCGCGCACTTCCTATCCTTAATGTGTAAAACAATTGAGAAGAATTACTTTGTGTTTTGGACACTAAGATACTCGTATTTTTCCTTAGTTGCAGAATATTGGAGTAAATCCTCCAATTTTACTAACACTAGATTATGCCATTGGAGATATTTGCTATCTGTGTAACACAAAGACAAGCGTGAAGGGAGGTCAAACATTTCATCAAACACCTTATGAGCATTACGGATAAACCTTATGGGATAATTGTCACTTCCAATACAAAAGGAAATTAAAAATGGCATTTGCTCGTTAGAACTCGTGTCTTTGCCATGCGCAAGGATCATCCATTAGTTTTTTTAACAAACGATTATCTACATGGGATAACAATTGGTAAAGGTAACCAGCGTCACCGAAGGAGCCAGAAATTTTTCACGAAAAGAAATGAAAATAAAATATCAAAATTGTAAATCTTATTAAGATTAATAAGAAGAGTTAATTATTGTACTAATAATTTATTATTAAAATACTACTATCTTATATATATAATAATAATAAATTAAAATTTAAGGAGGAACCAACTCTCATTCTTTCTTTGGGTCTGCAGGCGGGGGGGTATGGATGTAATTAATGAGAGATATTTGTATGCTCGGGCCCAAAAAAAAAATTGGTAGGACGGAGTGAGAAAAAAAAGAGAAGGTTGAAGAGAGACGAGAGAGAAGAGGATTTCTTTTTTATCTTGATGTCAATTTCTTAATGGAAGGACCATGGTAATCCTGGAACATATTAAAAAATTCCATAAGTAAGAGAAGGGTGGGTTTCATAGTATATAAGTGTAATTAACCATTTAAATATAAATAAATGATGTTATACATGATCTACTAAAAAAAGAATTGAATGATCCGTTTACAAATTTTTGTAAATTATATTATGTTATTCCGAAAATACATAGTGTGCTTCCCGGAGTTTGTAACAAAAATTTTTCTAAATATAACCTTAAAAAAATGATGTTAACATCAAACAATCATTTCTTGCGAAAAAATTATAATAAGACATGAATTGTTTGGAAGCACCTAAACTTCAACATGGCTGTCAAATCGGCATTGTATTAGGTATGTCTCATATACTTTTGAGTACTTATTTTTCAATTATTAATTTTGAATTCTTATACATTATCTTGTTGTCTCTACAACGATGAAAGCTAACTTATGGAATAGTGATGTTCTTATTTTAATTTACGATTTATGTTCATTATCTTAGTTTTATATATTTCATCTTAGCCATAGCTTATTATATAAGTTCTAGATTTTGCTATATTCACATGTCAATGTCGTGTCTAATTCATATTCCATGGTAACCCATATTATATGCAACAAAATCATCATAACAACTTAGTAATATCTAATAAGTAATAACTTATTGTTCATACATAAATATGAAACTAGAATAAACTTGACAAAAGTTCATCTCAAAGCATAGGATATAAATTATCAAATTCAAATATAAATCTCATATGCTTTTATATAATTGGTATAATTATTAAGTATAATAGGAAGGCAAGGAGCGGTTTAATATTTGAACTTGGGCTTCTTCACAATCATCACCGAACAATGAGCATGATGAGCGCAATGGTCACTGACGCTTCCTAGAACCGTTCTGCAACAATATTGATTAATTGATGAATGTTGATGGCCTCATTTTAATTATCAAAAGGATCATAAATTATTTGAAGAAAATCAAACTAAGAAATACTTAGTGATAAAAAAAAATACTACATATTTCTCTCTAATATCTTTTACACTTGGCACAACTGTTAGTAAGGACTTGAAAATTTTGAAAATGTATTACTTAAATAAATTTTCCTATACTCCAGGGGATTGTTTTCAGTTTTGTTTATTATATTTATTTTATATTTTTTTGATTATTTTTTATCTTATTTATTATTTCTCGCTGATTTCATCTACCGCCTCAATCGATTTGAGATAAATGTATTTTTGATGATTTGGATATATTACTTACATAGATAATATTACTTCTTAATCTTGTATATAAGAAAATAGTCTTCAGTTCATTAAAGGATACCTTTTGATAACTCCATAACCATGGCTACCCAAAACCAATACGGATGCGTGGTGTCTTTCTACTGCATCACACAGCACATTCCTGGCATCACCTTCAACCACTTCCACTAGCACATCATGAACCTGCAAATCAATGAGCCAAAATCGAAAAATAACAAATTTAATTAAAGTTATGTTCACCACATAATATTATAATTAAACATATGCACATTCTACACAAAGACAGAAGAGAACTACCAATTTACTGGCACAAACTTGCTTAGCCTTTTCTGTAATTTGATCAGCAATCTGTTTCAGCTGCATCTCTACGGCAGGAAAAAATTCAGACCCTATGGCCCCTGCTATTCCATCAACAAGTTCAGTAGTTTACCAATATAATGTATTTGTGTGTATATAGATATGCTGATTAATGTTTCTCTACCGGATAAAATTATATTCTATACACAAGAGAATATTACGAAGTCCACATGAGATTATTTGAAGAAAAGAGAGAAGAAAAAAAAAAAGATAAAAAAAAAAGAGAGGAGTTTCACCTCCTTTTACGCATGTGTAAATAGAATTATCTCATATTCTGAAAAACAAATGTTAATTCTTGTGTTTGTTTCCCTAGCAATGGACAATAATAATTTACCTGGTCCTGCCATACTGACGGCAACTGGAGGAGAGGGTTTGGCATTGACAATTACAAGATTAAAAGAAGCATTTGATCCAAAAGGGGAGAAAAAATGGTCTAGGGTCCACTCCAAGGCATAGTTGCTATGCTCATGCTCATCAATGGCTAACACCATCACTCGCTTCTCTGAACAACTCTCCATTGAGCAGATAATTTATAAATAAGACGAGACTAACACAAACATATATGAGTGGAATGTATGTTTATATATATACACCGCGAAAATAAAGAGATAAAATCATGAAGAGTAATGTTCTTATTTCGCAACAATTTATCCCCTTTTGTTTTTTTTGGTAAATAATTTATCCCTTTTTTTTTTTTTAGTACATAATAATTTATCCCTTTCTTTTCCCGAGACAAATAGAGAGAAAAGGAATAGCCGGATTTCTCTGTCTTATTTTTTTCGTAAAAGAATCACCGCAAAGAGAAGTGTAAAGAATTGTATTGTAAGTTGTAACAATAAAATTGTTTTTATTTTATTTTATTATTAAAGGGTATTTCAACTACTTTATCTTTCTATCAGCTCAAAACCTCGAGAAAACTTTTGGTGCAATAGTAATAGCCTAATAGGTATATTTATACTAAAAGAAAAAAAAATTGGGACTTAAAAAGAATTATATAAAAAAATATGAGTTAAAAAAGATTTTTTTTTTCTTGTACAGAATAAATTTCCCAAAACTTCAAAGGTATCCATCCATCCATCCATCCGTATTGCTGGGCTGTCATACAGCAATTACCACCCAATCTGGATGCTTGAGTTATTCAATAGTCAATAAGTTGTTTTTTTAAGCAAATACTTTGCATTAAATTTCCTATCAAACATTGTTTAGTTAATTCATCTAAGAAAAAAAAAATCGTTTTGGCTTTTCGTATTCTGGAGAGAAGATATTTCAGAATGCAACATGGCTTCTTTTATGATGTTTTGCTAGTTGAGAAATAATTGTTATTGGGAAAAAGATTTTTCATGTTAAATGAGAAGTTCTCTATGCTATTACTCTAATTTCGATATCTGTGCCAATCATTTTTTTATTTTTTATTTTTTTCTTTAAGATGGGTTCCACCCTTTTTTTCTCTCTGTAGAAAAACTTGCATTTCTCACTCAACATAAGAAATTACAAACCCATTGTTATTATAGGGAAAAGGATTTTTAACCTTTCTTGTCCCCCGAATCCTTTCCCGTTTTCAAATAATAAATCTAAATTTTGTTGACGTGAAAAATATATATTTTTAATATAATTTGGTGAGTCTTTACAAGATAAAAATTAACTTTTTATTTCTTTTTTTTTTTTTTTGGTAAATTATTAACTTTTTATTTCTAATTTAAAGAACTGTTATGGACGAGATCCATAACGTGGATGTATTGAAGACCCATGCTCAAAAGGTAAACATTATAAATAAGGGTTTTCTTTTTATCCTTTAACACGACATAACAAAATTTCATACACACATAATATTTTGTGGGGCCCACACTTTTTAAAATAAAAAAATAAATAAAAATTAAGGCACGCAATACGAATCTCTATAACATTACACAATCACTTTTCCTACAACATAACTCTTATAAAACCCTATAAATAAAGGCTAAAGAAAAAAGATATAGACTTTTTAACCTATTTTACTTTTGACATCATTATGCACACACATCATTTTTGGCTATCACGTAGGTGCATAATGATCCATATACCCATATGATATATCTCTCATAGATATTTATGAACATATTGATCTTACATACAATTACATTCTTTAGGTATACATTCATGGTTCACCCGAATCGAACAAGAGAGCAAACAATATCTTGTTATATAAGAGAAGATCCAAATCTTATGAAAAACACAAATTAGTCTGAACTCTTTCATCGAAATGAGTTAACATGGTTGTTTTTTAGATAAATAAGTAATTTCAATCACTTTCGTTTATGTGATAGCCACCTATAAAGTTTAATTTTTTTTAAATAAATTCGTCAAATGTGTAAAGAATCAATTCAACCCAAAAGTCTAAATTGATGAATGAGGCAACATTAATGATTTGTAGTATTCTCTAACACGTTACGTTCTCTTACACGAGAGACCACTGAACTTGAAGGATGGACAATATATAGACCCACATACCTGTGCAAATAAGCTCCGCAAGACTTAATTAATTATTAACTAAATAATTATTAACTAAATGAGGAGCGATAAAGATTGAACACATGACATCGAGGCTCTAATACCATATAAAGAACCAATTCAAGCCAAAATCCATTTTGGTATCCCATTATTCTTATTATATTTCGGGGGTCCTTTAGATTTTTATTTTTTTTTAAGTAGAAAATAGTTAACACGACCTCTAAACGTTTTTAGTACGATGCCAACATAATTATTTTATTTAATATTCTTTTTAAATTACTTAAATACTGGAACAATGACCATTTTGCCACGCTTCACCAAATTATTCACCAGACTGCCACGCAAACAGTAAATATTTCCGGAATGCCACGCGGCATAATTCGCTATATTGTGCAGCGAATTATGTTTGCAAATAATTCGCTACACAGTGTAGCGAAATATGCCATGTCAGGCTAAAAAATGACACGTGTCAAGTTGGCAGCAAAACAAGCATAATTCGCTACACAATGTAGCGAATTACTGTCAGCTTGACACGTGTCATTTTTACTGACTGTGCAGCTTGACACATCATATTTCGCTACACTGAGTAGCGAATTACTTGCAAACGTAATTCGCTGTACAGTGTAGCGAATTATGCCGCGTGGCATTCCGGGAATTTTTACTGTTCGCATGGCATTCTGGTAGATAATTTGGTGAAGCGTGGCAAAATGGTCACTCTCCCCTTAAATACCTCATTATTAACCTTTATGTATAGCTGGTTTTCATCCATAAAGAATTTTAACCTTTAAATTATGTAAATAATATTTCTCATGTTATAGGAGATAATTTCATTTTTTACATACACATAAAAGTGTGCGGGGGATCATGTGAAAAGAATAGAGAAAAAGAAAACATGGATCCTACACACTTTTATATGTCTATATGATATAATTTTATCTATTACATGAGAGATGTTAAATCATTAAATTATATGGGGATATAATTTATCCTGTTGCATGAGACAAGTTGTCTCATTCAACACATAAAAAAATAGGTGGGACCCACCAATAAGGAAAGAGAAATAAAAAAAGTTGGTTATATTCATTTTTTGTGTGTTGTATGAGACAAATTTTCTGATTCAACATGAGAAACTATATTTTCAATATATATTTGGTAGGATAAAATTGTTACAAAGTTACTTCATTACCCGAGCGATGATTTGAGTATTACAATTTTTTTATGCAAAAGCCAACTTTTTGTTTTTAAATTAATATTTCAAGCAAACTTTGATATATGAAATGATTATCAATATATTTAAACAATTCATTACATATAATTTTACAATTAAACAATCTACACTAACTCATGCATAAAAAATATTTAAGAAATAAACGAAGTGTTATCATAGAGAATTAAGGGTTTCAAATAATGCAAATATTATTTATCCTAGTTTGACCATAATAACTTGTGGTCTATGTGAAGATTGCAACCACTCTATAATTTTTTGCTATTCATAAGCTTCAATGGGTGCTTGATAAATCACTATAATCACAAAGTTTTCAAATACTCAATAACCTTACAACTTCCACCTAATTTACGCGTATTTAACAACATTCACAAATCTTCCCAAACTTTCCTAAGTGATGGGATACCTCCCGATCACTAAGGATCTCGTTACTTTTTAACTCAAGATAGCATAATTTTCACTAAGGGGCTCGTAGAAAAATTGATTTTGGAACTTCCTTGCAAGGTTGTCCTGGGTAGATATTGAACAGGTTAACAAATTTGTATACCAGTCCAATGTCCTACCTCCCAATAGAGTTGGAAATGTCTTGCATATCAGGAAGTCACTTTCTTCATGTAAAGCCGTGGCGGCCTCGTACTTTTGGACCCACTCGAAGGGATCTATTTTTCCTTCATGAGTGGAAATGTTGGTAGGGCCCATATAAAATTCAAAGGAAATTGAGCAAAGAGAATTGCATAAATTAACAACTTGTTCTATCCAAAAGGAGTACTTGCATCACCCAAATGAACTTGAGCTTGCTCGTACTAGTATTGAGGTTGAGTACCAAGGTTGTGGCCGGGGTGAGCAACATAATATGAAGAGTTTTTCTTCAGGTTATGGATGAGCGGTTGATTGTCTGAACATGGATTATTAATAATTCATCAAAAATAATAACCTTTATTACAGAATTATTGTCAAATCCTTATTCTTTTCACTATGAAATATCTATATGCCGAAGGCATATCAGCGGTTGTTGAACGTGTGGAGCGTGGGCGATAAAAAAATGCTATGGATGGTAGTTTGGAGGCATAACTCCTCGTTGATGGGTGGCACAATGCCTAGGTGGCACTGGTGGCGGGAGTCTCACTATGGGCATTTGCTTAGCAAAGTGAAGATTTCGCAGTGGAACTTGATAGAGGTGTGAATGATAATTTGTTTGCTTGGCTATTAAGAAGAAACAATGTGACTACCTGTCAACTGAGCCAAGACAATCGATTATTAAACTTACGCAATAAAACAAATAACAAAGCGTTGTGTTGGTATAACTTGTTAGCGAGGAGGTCGCATTGGACCTATGCTTTCAGCCTTAGCTTCAACTATAGCGATGCCACTGGTTGGTTCTTAAGGGCCATGATAATTGCTATTTGCTACACCTAATTGGTACTCTTGATTAATAATTTAGGATTGTTTAGTGTGTAAATAATGGTCTTTTGGGATAAATTGGATGTCGAGCTTTTAATGGATTTAATTTGTTTTTATCCTAAAATTTCATATTTACGTTGTTCCAGTATTTTGATAATAACTTTTGTTCTAAGTGTCCGATTAATCTCGTTCTTATCCCATAGTGCAGATGATTCAGAGAGCTACTTGGAGCCAAAGTCTGACACAAATTGCTGGAATTTTATTTGATTAATTAGGCCTAATTTTGTAATTAAGAGCCCAATGTACATGAGGCCCAGAGTATTTATTTATTTTTATTTTCTTTTATTTTGGATTGGATTTGTAAAGCCCGAAGCCCAGCCTGATTAGGGGTTAAAATGGCGAGATTAGGGGACCTTGTGGATCATCTTTCATTTTAGTTTGTATTTTACAGTTTAAAGATTAATACAATTTTTTCGTGTCTTCTCTCTTCTATTCTTCGTGTTCTTTATGTACTTTGTTTTTCCATTTTTCACTTAGCCTTGCTAGGCTAAGCATTCTTTAATCAACCCAAGGGTTGAGGATTCCATGATTGAATCTAGAAGACCTGCACCTCTTTTTGAATTGAATTCATTTCTATTCCCTTAACTTGGATTCGAGATCTTTGATTGCATTATAGGGAAGACATTAAATGTTAGATTTAATATTTAGGTTGATTGACCCCATGAAATCAAGTTGAACTGGTTGATACTCTACGATGGCACAAGTAGATAAGCCATATTCGATTAAACTCTAAGCTACCGTTTAGAGAGGGTTCCTAAATGAATGTTGTGATTCTGATTCGTTTAGGATGAACCAAGAATTTGGAAAATAATTGTCCAATGATTGATGTCTTTGGAATCCTAATCGTGGGTTGATTGTTTTAAATTGATAATTTTTGTTTCCGTTCTTATTTAGTTTTCATATCCGTTTAAATTGATAATCATATTAAAACCATCCATTCCCCGTTTCCATTTTTATTTAGTTTCCATTTTTTTAATTGAGTGATTAAGTCTTTTGCAAATTCCTTAAGAGAAACAATTCAGGTTGTGCCCTTTACTACAAATATTTTACAAATTTGGTAATTTGCGTGAGTTCGACAGCTCAAAAAGGGGTATAACAACACAATAGGGACTATAGCAACAACATTTGGAGAAGCGAGATGCAACACAGGAGCTCCAAGCCTTGGAACCTGGATAGAAGTAACAGGATCCTCAAAGAGAGTATTCACATGACCTTAGGATTTTGGCTAGTGGGAGCTCTTATGTGTCGAGTTCTTCTTGTCTAATCCATTTTTGCGATAAATCTAGGTTTTCAGGTGAGTGGCTTAACTAGGTAGAAAAATGAGAATTAGAATTTACCATTTTCCACACACAACGCCAATTAACTCTTTAAATGGTTTAGATATGGTTTGTTTCCCTCAATGAGATATAATATCTCAATATAATAGTAATCTATGAGACATTATGGTATAGACCAAAGCTCAATGGAGAAGCCATACTGGCTCTAAGGTATGATTTCAGCAGTGTAACAACTTTGTTAATATTTTGTATAAGGTGTCTTTTTAATGACTAAAGAGGGGTATTAATAGGTGGAAAAGATTTTTCAATAATTTATGATGGAGTGAGCAATAATTGTTTTGCCCTAGTGGGCTCCATTGTGTGTGAGGCAAGAGCGCTCACTCGATGCATAAGATATGAGCTATGTTATGCAACAGAGTGAGATCCTCTGGAATAAAAATCTAAGTCTCACTTTAGGTATGCAGGGGTCTAACTCAATATTTGGGCTAGTGTGGCCGGTCCAAAATATAACCCAACAAGACTTGTAAAATCTTATTCCTCACATCTTTGTCTTTAATTGATACCTCCACATCCTCCATTGTATGATATATTTTTTTCATTAACCTTTTCCCACTTGCTACAAACCTGTTCAAATATTTTACACCAAGAAAATGTTAAAAGAGGATTTGAAGAGCCAAATTACGGAATATAGACAGAATATGAAACTATATGCAAGAGTAGTTGGCAAAATATTTCTTCATACGAAAACGGCTCTGCCTCGAGGCATCTGGCATGTATCTTCAATTGTATTTGATCTCTTCAAGATAGGGCTTAAGCTAGAAGCATGTTCTATTTCGACATGTGCACCGGTCGTACAAGTAATATAGTAAAAATAAGTGGGATTATCGTTCCCATGAAGACTGATTAACCAAGCAGTAACTTTTTCTATGTAATTAAATTTGGATCAATCTTTAAAATGGATTTGTTGAGAATACTAATTTAATTTGTAAAACAGGATTTTTAAATAAATTATTTTTAAATAAATTATTTTTAATTTTTAATCTGAAGAAATCAAAAACAGTTTGCAAGAATTAATAATATGAAGAAAACAACTTTTAACTTTTAATTAATAAAAGACGTAGCTAGGAACTTGACTTCCCCAATAGTTTCTCAACGAGTTTAACTTTCATGCAATTAAAGTTTGCAATCAATTATTGACAATTCTTTCTAATATAACCGACTCTCCAATTCCTTGGTGGTTTCAGTTCTTTACTTTATTTTAAAACTCTAATCCCTTTGGATCTTTTTCGAAAACAAGTTTTAAGGTCAAGAACTATGCGTCATGAAATTCATAAGACTATCCCTAAAACATACAAATTCCAGCAATTAATCAATCGGATTCAAGCAAACAATATTCCTATTGACATGCAAAAATATATTACTCATTTAAGATTGATCAGGTCATGAACAAAACTATGAATTTAAAACAGATTAATTTCATAATTGAAATATGGATAATGATTGCATCAAAGATTAAACAACGTTCAAGAATCCATTGGTTCCGTCCCGCCCTAACTACATAAAGGAATTTAGCCTTGCATGTCATAACAACAAAATTAAAAGATGAAAGGAAACTAAAATAGTTCATAAAAACTTAGCAAGTAAACTCCACGGTGAATTCTTGATTTTCTCTTCTTCCTTCTCCTCTGCAATCGTCTTCGTGCTCCAAAAGCTCTCCTATTCAGTCTCTGTCTTGTCCCCGAATCTCTGTCGTCTTCCGAATGAATTAGAACGAGCCCTAACGTGTGCTTTTAAAGTAATAAACTGGGCCTTTTAATACTTGAATCAGCTTGCTTAGGGTGTGCATGACAATCTTCCCGGAATCAATTTTTTTTTAATTTCTGCTACTGGAAACAGAAATGGATAGAAAACTCGTTTGAAAAAATCGGTTTATTTTTTTTTGTTCCTGGGATGAACCGGTTTAATTTTTGTGCTGCGAAACAAAAAAATAAAAAATAAAAATCTATTTTTTTGTTCCCGGGCACAAAATGAGAAATACTTATCTCTCTCAATTACTCTTCATCACCACCACCACCATCCCGACACGACCACTGCCATTATCGTCGTACCACCATCACCTCCACGTCACCACAGTCATCATTGTCGTACCACCACCGCCATCATGTCACCCCATCATCATTACCACCACCACCACCACCACCACCATTATCACTATCACCATCATCGTAGTCAATGCCAACACCACCAAGACGCCACCACTACTACTGACATCGCTGCCGCCACCACCATTAACGCCACCACTACACCACTGCCACCATGTCATCACCACTACCATCGTCGCAGCCACTGTTGTTACCACCATTACCATCGTCGCAGCAACTGCTGTTACCACCATTACCATCGCTGCCACCACATGTCATCATTATCACCATTGTCGCAGCCACTGCCATCACCACCACTGCCACCACTACCGCTATCTTCGCCGCCACTATGCCACCGCCACCGCCACCACCATGTCATCACCAGCACCACCACTACTGCCACCACCACCATCGCCACCATTATCACCACCATCACTATGACCACTGTTGTCACTACCGCCACCTCTACATCACAACCACCATCATCATCATCACCACCACCACCACTACCATCACCATCATCACCACCACCACCACTACCATCACCATTATCACTACCACCACCACCACCATCATTGTAGCCACTGCCATCACCACCACTACAACCGTCATCGCCATTATCGCCACCACTACACCACTGCCACCGTCGTCACCATGTCATCACCATCACCATCGTCGCAGCCACTACTGTCACCACCACCACCACCATCTCCGCCGCCACCACCATTTCATTATCATCACCATTGTCGCAGCCACTGCCGTCACCACCACCACTATCACCGTCGCCGCCGCCACTATGCCACCGCTACACCATCGCCACCGCCACCAGCCCACCATCATGTCATCACCATCACCACCACCATGCCATCATTATCACCACCATCATTGCGGCCACTGCTATCACCACCGCCACCATCACTGTCACCACCATTATCACTACCACTATCGCCACCATCACCATTACCACTATTATCACTACCACTACCGCCACCCTCACCGTAGCCATTACCGTCACCACCACCATCGTCGCTACCATGCCACCACAACTGCCACCGTTGCCACCACCATACCATCACCTCCACCACCACCACGACGACGCCAGTACTACAACCATCAACATCGCCACCATTACCACCGTCGTCGTCGCCGCCGCCACCACCACCACACATATAAAAAGGAAAGTGATGATCCGAAATTGTTTTTATGCTTAATATGAATGATTTTTTATTCTATTATTTGTTGTGTTATCAAACACAATTCTCATTCTCGGAATAAAAATAAAACATGTTATCAAACACATTTTTTTTCTCAGAAACTGTTCCAAGGTACAGAAATAGTAAAGAATTGTTTCTTTTCAAAAACAATACCAGGGAACACAATAGTTGTCAATTTGTCATGCACACCCTTAGGAGCTCACCGAGCACATTTTAATTCTTGTTCGTAACATCATTAAAAACTATCAACATAAGCATCCAGCGAAGCCCAAAAAAGCCTAAAAGCTCTGCTACTCTTCCTCAAAGGTAAACCACGACCAAACAAACCATGTGCAAACATTCTGCAACTCTCAACAATGGGAACAAACCCAGTTATAACTTGCAACATAATTTAGTTTGTTACAGGACAACGGTACAAGTATGATTCACAATAATTAGGGCTTAAAAAAATGCTTCCAAACAAAATAAAAATAAAGTAAAATAGATACACCTTGCAACATCTGAAGAAAGACAAACTTTTTAAGTAACTTCCACAGAAAGAAACATAATGTTAAAGAGAACTAGATGACTTCGAATAACCTTCATCTTCTAAGCAAACAGTTTCTCAGCAATAGAACATCACCCTCTTCACATTGTCCTTAAGTGCGGGAAGGGGCTTCGCAACAGCATTAACACCAGGCGCACAGTGCTATGTCCAGCTCCACCACTCATTCCACGAACAGGAACAACACTACTTATCATAGAGCCACTATCTGATATCTCAGGGTCCATATAAAACCAGGCTCGGAACGTAGCCAATTGGGCATAATATGCCGGGGTAACTGAAATACATACAAAGTAACAAAACTTGTTAACAACTTACAATATGAAAATGGGAAAAGTGGGATAGTTCATTATAACTACATTTTTTTCATGTCTACTTTTCCCCGGCACCGGAAAGAAGTAGATAAAATATTATAAAAAAATATAGGCATAATATCTCATTCCTAAAATTTTTATCCTTAGTGGATGTGTTGAGAGGGAGAGGGAACTCACCAACTGAAACAGAACGTGTGCATCTGGCATAACTGTAGGAAATATTAAAAAAAACATTACATTCAATATCTTGTAAAAATATGTCACAAAAAAAAGTCCGGTAAAAATGGAAGTAGTGTAGAATGATAAAATATTAGGGTTCCTGAGCGGAATGAACCCGTTTAACAGGACAATTGCAGAGAAACACAAATAAAAAGATGTGAAAGAAAATATTAGCTTATGTTATTGTCAATGAATGGAACAAGGAGTTAAAATCCTTCACAAGGGTTGGCCCCTTCAACTGAATCTCCTTGACTTAGTGTACACAATAAATCTTTCTAACTATCTATCTTCTGTCCTCTAAAAATATTGGGAATGCTGATGAAAGAATACATTAAGATAAAAGATGAGAAAATTATAACAGTTGATTTGCATCTGGACTCTGGAGGGATGAGATCAACCCACATGACCTCGAGGATCCATTCCCAAAATACTTTCAGTACTCTCTTAGTACAAATGATTCAGTGGATGTGGATCATTTACTAAAGTTAGAAATAAGTAACTCATCAATTGCATTTATTTTACCCGCTCCTTTATGATTAATGTCAATGAGTCCCACTTATTCTTACTTTTAGTAAAAGAATACCTACTACAAGAGTACTCGAGCTTTACTCTTCTCCTCTTCCCTTCAATTCAACTACCTTTTCCCACTCACACCCACTCCCCTTAACGTGGATGTCTAACAATAACTCCCACCGGAGCTTTGGACCTTCCCAAGGTCAAAATCAAGAAATTGAGAGAGGGCCATGGCCATATCCTCCCACGTAGCCTCCTCATCTGGTCTGGACTGGTCAGTGATCCCAACACCAGTCAATAAGCAACTTTGGTTTGAAATCACAAGTAAAATAGATTCGGGAAAGACTTAAATGACAATAATGACATACTATATACAAATAGAAGAAAAAGAATAGGTAAATACCTGCAAACCAAATTCAATGTACTTCTTCAATGAGAAATGTCGTTGTAAGAAGTTTTAATAAGATCAAACTCCGCCAAGTGTATGAGAGCAAAAACGAACTTGCTGCTGCTGTTCTGACTTCTGTGTTTTTTCCACCACTCATGTTGCCTTGTCCCTTTCTCCACCTCTCTTCCTCTCTAGTTGGCGGATGCTAAATGTAAATTAAACTTATTAGACAAAAAATATTGAAACAAACGCCCTCTTTCTCTCCCTTGAATTGAAGACATATGCTTTTCTCCTAAATATAAAAGCATGTTTGACACAAAAGAGCCTAAGCAACATATTTCCCTAAACGTCCCAGATATTCCATTCTACTGTTCTGACGCAAAGCTTAAATTTTACATCTTTAGTAATCAGGATTAATGCAATTTATAAAAGTTTAAAACAAACTATTACAACAACAAAAATACATTACCTGGTTCAGGCAGCAAGAGGCACAAGAGGAATGATTTTAACCAGACCTTCAACTACACCTTTCCTTTCTCTCACCAGAAATCCGAACAATTGCAGATTCCGTTCTTAAAATGATGAAATCGACTTGCATCTCTTACAGTTATCTCCCTCTTTGTTATGAGAGTCATAAATTTTATTGCATTATGGCAGTCAACGCATATACGCAGATTTTTTGTAACTAGAATGGGGTTGCCGGGGTTGGTATTAAGAATTCCAAATGCAATGGCTATTTTTTCACCATGATAAAGGAGAATCTGTTCCTTCTCCTCTTCTTCAACATCATGGAGAACGAAACTAGAATCTGCACGATATCCCAATTTTTTCATCTGCACCAGCAGTTCCTGTAACTTCTTATTTATGGATGCTGATTGTGGATGGGATTGATCCCCACCAATAAATCCATGGATTACCCCAGAGATCTCAACCCAACTGCAGCCTGGGCTTTTCTTGTAACCTTGATTCCTTTGTATGCTTCTAATATGTGCTGCATCATCCCATCTGCCGACAGAACTATAGATGTTGGACATAAGAACAAAATTTCCAGTACCTTCAGGTCCCAGCAGCTGGATCTTCTTTGATACTTCTTCACCCATTTCAATATTTTTGTGGGTTCTACATGCAGCAAGCAGTGCACCCCATACACGAACATCAGGCTCAAATGGCATCCTTTGAATAAAGGAGTATGCTTCATCCAAATTTCCTGCCCGGGCCAGAAGGTCAACCATGCATATATAATGGGCCATCCTTGGTGTTATGTGGAAGTCTTGCTTCATGGCATTAAACCAATATTTTCCTTCCGTGACAAGTCCTGAATGGCTACACGCAGATAAAACAGCAATAAGGGTCACATCATCCGGCTTCAAACCTGATGCCCGTAATTCGTTGAATAGTGAAAGTGCTTCTATGCATAGCCCATGAATGCCATAACCAATTATCATTGTATTCCACGAAACAATATCCCTCTCATGCATCCTACCAAAAATTTCCCGACTGATATGAATCTTTCCACACTTTGAATACATGTCAATAATGGCATTACAAATGGAGGTATCTGTAGTGAAGCCACGAACAACTGAGTATCCATGGCAGCAGGCCCCATGTTGTAGAGCGGCTAAATGTGAACAAGCAGGAAGTAGACCTATCATGGTTGCCAAATCTGGGTCGGTACCAGATAATTGCATCTGGCGAAAAATAAGTAAAGCTTTCTCTGCATAGCCATTTTGCACACATCCTGAAATAATAGCACTATAAGAAACTGTGTCTTTTGTGATAATTTCATCAAAAAACCCAACTGCGTCGTCCATAATCCCACACTTAGCATACATCGATATCAGTGAGTTTCCTACTGTTGTATCTAAATTCATCCCTGATTTAATCATATAGCAATGCAAGTTTTTCCCTTTGTTCAGATCAGTAAGCTTTGCACAAGCTCGAAGTATGCTTGCAAGAGTGACTGGTGTAGGGTTCAGCCTGTATATAAGTACCATCTCATCATACAGAGCCAATGCATCTTTCATGGAATCACAAATGACATATCCTCCAATCATAGCGCTCCAGCATATCTCATTCTTTTGGTTCATGGCATTGAAGATTTTCCTGGCATAAGATAACTGATGGCACTTAGCATACATATCCAAGAGCCCAGTTCCAACAACCACATTGTCACTGAACATCTTCCTTACAGAGTAAGCATGAATAGCCTTCCCCTGGCGTAATGCATTAGCTTGTCCAACAGTGGGTAGAACAGATACAATAGTTGAAGAATTAGGACATATTCCTGCCTGCTGCATTTGGATAACTAAATGGATTGTTTGGTTGTGAAGTGCATGAAATGAAAACCCAGCAATCATTGCATTCCACGCCACAATATCCCTGTGGGACATACTATTAAATAATGCTTGTGCTTCAAACAAATCCCCACATTTGGCATACATGTCAAGCAAGGCCGTAGAAACATAGAGATCCATTTCCAGACCAAGTGTGCGGGCATGGTCATGTATTTCTCTCCCAACTTGTATAGCTTGTAGAGCTGAACAGGCTTTGAGAACAAAAGGGAAGGTGAACTTGGTGGGTGTCACCCGGTGTTGCAGCATGTGATGATACAAATAAATGGCTTGTTGAAAAGGACCAGCCCAAGCATAAGCTCGGATCATCATGTTCCACAAAACAACACTTGGCTTAGGAATTTGGTCAAACACGCGACGAGCAAGTTCGATTTCATTACGTGTGACATAGAAACGGGCAAGCTTGTCAAGGATATGGGTGTTGTTCTTAATGACATGTTGATGAATGATCTTCTCTTGAGATTTGGATTCAACTTGTGCTGCATCTGCATCCACATGCACGTTTACAGAAAGATAGTGAATGGGCTTTTGATATTGAATGTGAGAGTAAGAGTGAGATGATGAAGGGTCATTCTTGGGGTGGTACTGCCCACTCATTCGGATCAAAGCTTTACGTTTCAAACTTGTTCGCATCTTTGCTTGCTTGCTTGCTACCTCTGCCACTTCAATCGTACATTGCTCACTCGTAATTACATTTACCTTGCGTAGAATACAAAGATAGCTAATTAGGTAACAAATCAAGATTTCAGGGATCTGATCCAAGGGGAAAATTAATTGAAAGGCAAGACCAATCCAATGGAATGAGAAATTCAGCACCTTCTCTTTACCTTAACCATTATTACCTTTTTAATACAATCTTTATTAATAGCTAAAATTTATATCAATATATAGTGTCTCATCAAATAATAAATATGGTGTGATAGTATTCCTCTCACAAATTTTCCCTTATCATCTCTGTTTATTTTTCCTGTCAAAACAATTTTTTTATATATAATAAATAGGGGACGGTTATACTTACCTGTAAATTTATCATCTTACGATCAATTTCATTGCCCTTAAATTAGAATTAAATCTAACGGTTCATAATTATCTCTTATAATCCTAGTTTTTACTCTCACATTCCCTCTTCCTCTTTCTCTAGGTTTGAAATCTGCAAACCTCTCTCTAGGTTTGGGAATCACCTCTCTTCATCGTTATAGCACACTTTGATCTTCAATTCCAGCAAAAATATCTCACAAAAACAAATAATCAGACATGTGAACTCATTCTTTCCATTCCTTTTTCTTTTGCCACAGGTGCAAACCATTAATATAACACTTAATGATAAAACTGGAAATCGATGATTGATCTTTGAATCAGTTCTTTTTCATTTCGATCCTATGTTTAGCTGAATTAATAGTATCAGAGTGATAAAAGTTAAATTAAATTCATGATAAAAAGTTAATTGGTCCTTGGATAGTGTTTTCGATCCATTCATTTTATATAAAGTTACACTATTCAAACCTCGACAGAATCAATCATTATTTTTCATTTCGATCGATTCTTTTTCATTTCAATTTAGGATCCATGATAAAAGTTAATCTAAATCCAATACTTTGCATTTTGATCTCTTTTTCTGACTCCTTCCATATAATCGGTTTTTTAATTTTTCGTTTGATATATGTTTGATATTTGAATGACAGTGGCTCTGAATGATAATGATAATGGGAACTCACCTTCAATTTTGATTTCGATACAGAGCTGCAAAGAGAAGGACTTGGAGAGAGATGTGCAGATCACAAACCTAGAGAGAGAAAGAGAGAATGTGAGAGTAAAAATTACTATTATAAGGGATAATTATGAACCGTTAGATTTAATTCTAATCTAACGGTGATGATATTGGTTGTAAGTAAGGTTGGCAAAAATGAGTCAACCCGTCGGGTTGGCTCGTAACCCCCCAAAATTGAACCGGGTTGGGCTGACAAAAACGAGCTGCCAACCCGACCCAAGCCAACCCGCGAAAAAATGAGCCAACTCGCGGGTCAAACGAGCTAGCTTGCGGGTTGAGTTTTTTTTTATAAAAAAATATAAAATATAATATACAAAAATGGACAAAACCCACACATATTGTTATCATTTTTCTTTATTCTCTAAACCTAAGTCCCTAATCTACTCACATCCCTACCATTTTATATTGTTAGTCTGTGCTGGCTCTATTTGGTTCAAATATCTTACCCGGTTGGTAGCAAGTAGTTATGATTGTTTCTTGATATTGATGCAAATTTGTTGTGAAAAAAATTCGAAACTAAAATATTTTGCTTTTATTTCTCATTTGTAACCCTTTGTTTAAGCTGATGGAAGTCACATAGCTGGTGCATTAATACTATAAGGTTATTTAAATAAGCTGAAAACGAGTCAACCCACGAGCAATTTTCGAGCCAACTCGCGAGCCAACTCGTGAGCTATTTTTTCAAGCCAACCCACGAGCCATATTTTTTAGTCAACCCGCGAGCCAACCCTAACCCAACTCGGGTCGGGTCGAGTTGGGTTTTCTGGCTCACTTTTTTTCCGAGTTAACTCTAACCCGACTCATTTTTTTCGGGTTGAATGCATGATGGGTCAGGTTGGGCCGGGTTGGCCTGTTTCGCCAACCCTTGTTGTAAGGATGGTAAACTTACCTATTAGTAAGTATAATCGTCCCCCGATAAATATACAATTCTGCAAATCGTTTTATCCATAGACAGTCTATTTGAAATTTGAATTCATTTTCATTGGCAAAAAAAATAAAATAACGCATTTAAATCAAATAATTACGCATTTAATGTTGTTTATCAAATAATTATGGATCTACTGCATAATATGACGCCCCTTTTGGGCGTCACATGTGACGCCTCAATTGAGTCGTCCTAAGGGGGAGCTCATCTTTGGTCCATCTGTAGTATATACTACTTCCATTTAAAATCTAACACATGTATTTGAGACCACACTTTTCTCTATTACATGTCACTATTGGTATTTGTTATTTTATTTTGATTGGAGGGATGTATAGAAAACATGGTACATCTGTAGTATTGTAGAAATTTCCCCTAAGGGGAGACGCCCAAATGGGGCGTCTCTCATGATGTGGTGACACGTGTCACTTTTTTCAAAAAAAATATATTTATTTAATTATAAAACTTCTAAAGGCCATAACTTTTAACTCGAGTATCCAAATATGTAATTCTTTTTTTGATTCCACATAACTTTTTGAAATCTACGTAATGACATCTCATTTGATATATTTTATTTCTCACAAACATAATTTAAATTTAAATCAGGTAATCCTTCTTCCTTAGAGATTTAGAATATTTATTTAATTATTTTCTTTATTAATACAGATTTTTCAAATTGATTTTTGAGTTTAAATCACAAATCAAATCTTTATTTTTTTTCCTTATTAATAATAATTTTTACTTTTAATTTAAATCACAAACCAAATATTTTTGATAGTAAAAATAAAATTTAATTTTTTTAATTTAAATCACACATCAAATCTTGATTTATTTTTTGTATTAAATCACAAACGCAAAACTCATAGGCTTCTTAGTTTAAAAATGTGACACGTGTCAACACGTGTCAAAACCTGATACGTTGCCAACACGTCTAAATTGGGTTTCAATCAAGAGGCAATCCCGCCTAATTTAGGTAAATTTATTTTTAAAAAACATTCATAAGTCATCATTAATTTCAGACCACGAATAATAACCCAAAAGCTTATATTAAATCACAAATCAAAATTTTATTTATTTTTTTATATTAAATCACAAATCCAGCACTTAGAGGATTCTGGGTTTAACCGCTCTTATAATACCCTTCTTGCAAATTAAAATTGTGTTTGTGTGAGATAAAATATATCAAATGAGGTGTCATTACGTAGATCTCGAAAAGTTATGTGAAATCAAAAAAAGAATTACCTAATTTGGATATTCAAGTTAAAAGTTATGGCCTTTTGAAGTTTTATGATTAAATTAATATTTTTTTTGAAAAAAAAGTGACACGTGTCATCACCTCATGAGAGACGCCTCATTTGGGCGTCTCCACCTTTAGGGTGAGACACATCGATTGATACGTCGCATGTGACGCCAAAAGGGGCGTCACATTATGCAGTAGATCCATAATTATTTGGAAAAATAACATTAAATGCATAATGATTTGATTTAAATGCAATAATTAATTTTTTTTTTGCCCATTTTGATTAGCTTAGGATGTTTGTGAGTAAATAGTCAAAACTATACAACTCCAGACTTTACTTTAATTATAATTTAATAATTTCTCATTTAATTATTATTATACTTTTTTTTATAACAATTATTATTATACATACATGAAAATGTGTAGTGTTTTAAACTTAAATGTTTTAAAAGTCAAGGTGACATAAAATGAAGCTAGATGATTTGCATTGCTTAGTTATTTAAATTGATTTTGATGATATTTCAGAAATAGATTGCAACGATATTAAGAAATTTATCACATGATTATACTTTAGGAGTTTAAGTATTTAAAAGGCATTCATTATTATGTGAGTGATTTTGAAAATAAAATTTAAGGACAAATTATATTTTCAATTTATTAAGTTGATTTTTATAATATTGGTCATTGGGCCTTGGATTTGATATATTGAGAAGGGCTATGGAAAGATATTGGATATGAGAATTATTTATAATTTTATTATTCAATACATGGGAATTGATTTATGAAATTATATATATATATATATATATATATATATATATATATATATATATATATATGGAAAAATATTTCTCAAGTTGCTTGAGATAAGTTTATCTTCGGTCACCCCAAAACTACTTCGTTTTGATTATTTATTTCCTTATATTTATTGATGCACCGTAGAATGGTTATGATTCATTTTCTCTCTCTCTTCCTTTATCACCATTGATTCATCTTTGTACGGTTATGATTTAGTAGCCAGAGATAAAGTTATCTCCGGCAGCTTGAGAAATGATAAGTCCATATATATATATATAGGTTGATATTTGTGTTAAACTAAATTTACCAAAACACAATCCAACTATTATAATTGTTTGGAAATCAATAATTAATTAATAATTGCGACCAAATAAATTATAATCATTAGATTCACAAAAACCAATGGTTAAGATTTAATGTCAAATTAAAAGTTTGACACATGTGTCAAATGATCATGCCCCTATATATATATATACATATATAGGGATTAACGCTTCTAATGTTGTAGGAGATAATTTTATCTTCTACACAAATAAAGGAAATAATTTTATGTATGTGTAGGATATAAATTTATCTCCTATAATATGTGTAGGATATATATAGGATAGGTTATAATTACTACCTTTTTTCTTACTACTTACTACTAAATCTTAACCGTTGATTTCCGCCAATCTAACAGTTATAATTTATTGGATTACACTTATTAATTAATTATTAATTCTAATAAATTATAACCATTAGATTGACGGAAATCAAGGTTAAGATTTAGTAGTAATAAATAGTAAGAAAAAAGGTTGTAACTATAATCTATATATATATATATATATATATATATATATATGTGTGTGTGTGTGTAACATCCCAAACTCTGATGAGGGCGAGGAGTGATCGCCGGTGTAAAGAGGCACGGACAAGGAGCGACTCCAGATAGACTTACAGCGGGGGTTACATGCATAAATGAATCAATTCAACACCCGAAAGAGAGGGACTCCAAATATTGTGCGCGTATGAGACTGCACAGTTTGGAATAGCTTATAAGAATTAATTTGTACTACCTATACTAACTGTTGTAAATGATAGTTTAGAATAGTAATATAGAAGTCCCACATCGAGTATATCTGTTTGTATATAGTAATATAGAAGTCCCACATCGAGTATATCTGTTTGTATTTTCTTTCCTTTAAGTTATATAATAGACTCCGCTGTGTAGTTGATGTACACAGTATTATTTTCAAATGTTCCTCTCTTCTCTTTCGATATTCAACATGGTATCAAAGCCTCGCCGTCCCCCACTTTCTCTTGTGGACTCTCTTAGCGCAGGTAGGTTGAGCCTGAGCTCTTGTGTGAGGGGACGTGTTGAGATATATAGTCTCACGTTGGTTGGATGAATAACTAATGTGGAGTTTATAAGGCTTTGGGCACTCCCACTCTTCGAGCTAGCTTTTGGGTGGTGTATCCCAAGGTTCTTTACATGGTATCAGAGCCTAAGGAACGTTTGAATTTTTTTTTCGGTGAACCCATTGTTCATCATAGTTTACAATTTTTTTTTTCCCCGGAACTGTCTCGTTGTCAGTTTCCGGGTGATTGTGGAGGCGCGTGCAGACTCCGTTCCGACCACGGCTGGTTGCGATTTTTTCGTCTTGCTGAGACGATTCTGGATCCGGTCTTATTTTTCTGATCCCTCTTCTTCCGGTTAGTTGTGTGATCAGTCTTTTTGGATTTTTTTTTTCCCTCTACTCTTGATTATGGACTCTCCCGTCTCCAATGTTTCTGGGTCTCTGGCTGGTAATAAGTTTGAGAAGCAACCATCAGGTCCTACTACATCTATTGCTCCCACTGGTAATTCTTTTGTTGGAATCTCTCAGTTGCACTCTATAGGCCCTTGGACTCTTGATTCTGGGGCTTCTGATCACATTTCTGGTAATAAGTCCTTATTCACTTCCCTTTGTACTACTGGTTCTTTTCCCACTATTACTATGGCCAATGGGTCTCTGGTCCAATCACGGGGTATTGGCACGGTTCTTCTTTTACCTAATTTATCTCTGGATCATGTTCTCTATGTTCCAGATTCTCCTTTTAACTTACTTTCTATTAGTCGTTTGACAAAATCCATTGACTGTGTTGTTTCTTTTACTAAAACCTCTGTCATCTTTCAGGATCGGAGTTCGGGGAAGGAGATTATCAGAGGATGTGAGTCTCAAGGCCTCTATCAACTATTTCCATCTTATTCAGCCTGCTCCACTGTGGACTCTCCTCTTACTATACATGCTCGTCTGGGCCATCCTAGTCTTACAAAGCTTCAGAAGATGGTTCCACATTTATCGTCTCTTTCTAAATTAAATTGTGAGTCTTGTCAGTATGGGAAACATACTCGTAGTACGTTCCCAAGTCGTCTTAGCCGTCAAGCTGTTTCTCCTTTTTCTGTGGTCCACTCTGATATTTGGGGACCAAGTCGTCATTCTTCTACTTTAGGGTTTAAGTATTTTGTTACTTTTATTGATGATTATTCCAGGTGTACTTGGTTATTTTTAATGAAAAATCGGTCTGAGTTGTTTTCTATTTTTCAGTTATTTTACAATGAAATCAAAACTCAATTTGGTATTCCTATTCGTACTTTTCGTAGTGATAATGCATGTGAGTACTTATCTCATCAATTTCAACAATTCTTTTCATCTCATGGCATTCTCCATCAAACATCTTGCCCTTATACACCTCAACAAAATGGTGTAGCCGAGCGCAAGAATCGCCATCTGGTTGAAACCACTCGTGCCTTGTTAATTGATGGTAATGTTCCATACACATTCTGGGGTGATGCTATACTTACTGCATGCTATCTCATTAATCGCATGCCATCATCTGTTCTCAATCATAAGGTACCTCACTCTATTTTATTTCCCCATCAAACTTTATATCCTTTAACTCCACATGTGTTTGGTTCTACGTGTTTTGTTCATCATCTTGGTCTAGGTTTGGATAAATTAGCTCCCAAGTCTCATAAATGTGTTTTTCTGGGTTATCCTCGGTCTCAGAAGGGTTACCGTTGCTACTCTCCCACTTTACGTCGATACTTTATCTCGGCGGATGTCTCCTTTTTTGAATCAGTTCCCTTTTTTGGATCCTCTACTACTCCTGTGGATACTGATTCTGTACAGCCATCCTTCCCAAGTGACCTTCTTTACCTTCCGTCTTTACCCATCCATGTTTCTGACTCTCCTTCTATCACCTCTTCTGCTGATGAGATCGAGCCTAATTCGTCAGATGTATCCGTGGACTCACATTCAACTGCATCTCCTCCCACGGCTTCGGTCCCACCTTCGGATAGTGACCTTCCCATTGCTCTTCGTAAGGGTACTCGTGATACTCGCCCTCCGGCCAGGTATGCAGTCAATCTCAGTTATCATCGTCTTTCTCCATCATATTTTGCTTGCCTTTCCTCTTTGTCCTCTGTATCTGTCCCTAAGACTACAGGTGATGCACTTTCACATTCGGGATGGAGACAAGCTATGATTGATGAAATGAGTGCTCTTCATCATAATGGCACATGGGATCTGGTACCTCTTCCTTCTGGAAAATCTGTGGTTGGTTGCCGATGGATTTATGCTGTTAAGGTTGGACCTGATGGTCAAGTGGATCGTCTTAAAGCTCGCTTGGTGGCGAAGGGCTTCACTCAGGTCTTTGGCTTGGATTTTATTGATACTTTTTCTCCTGTGGCGAAAATGTCTACTGTTCGCCTTTTTATTGCCATGGCTGCTATTCGCCATTGGCCTCTCTACCAACTGGATATCAAGAATGCTTTTCTTCATGGTGATCTTGAGGAAGAAATTTATATGGAGCAACCTCCTGGATTTGTTGCTCAGGGGGAGTCAGGACTTGTTTGTCGTCTTCGTAAGTCTCTCTATGGCCTCAAACAATCTCCAAGAGCTTGGTTTGGTAAATTTAGCAGTGTTGTTCAACAATTTGGCATGACTCGGAGTGCAGCTGATCATTCTCTCTTTTTTCGTCATTCTGCTTCTGGTTCTATTTATCTGGTGGTATATGTGGATGACATTGTCATCACAGGCAGTGATCAACATGGGATCACTCGATTGAAACAACACTTATGTCATCATTTTCAGACTAAGGATCTTGGGAAACTTCGATACTTCTTAGGAATCGAGGTGGCCCAATCTAAATCTGGTGTTGTGATATCTCAGAGGAAATATGCTCTGGATATTCTTGAAGAAACTGCTCTGTTAAATTCAAAATCTGTTGAAACTCCTATGGATCCAAGTATCAAGCTTCTACCAAATCAGGGGGAGCCCTTTTCAGATCCTGAGCAGTATAGAAGATTGGTTGGAAAATTGAACTACCTCACAGTCACTCGGCCTGATATTTCCTTTGCAGTTAGTGTTGTCAGTCAATTTCTCAATTCTCCATGTCAAGAACATTGGAATGCAGTCATTCGTATTCTTAAGTATATCAAGGCATCTCCAGGAAAAGGCCTTGAATATGAAGATAAAGGTCATGATCAATTGGTTGGGTACTGTGATGCTGATTGGGCTGGTTGTCCAACTGATAGGAGATCTACTTCTGGGTATTGTGTCTTTGTTGGAGGCAACTTGATTTCCTGGAAAAGTAAGAAACAAAGCGTAGTTTCCAGATCAAGTGCTGAAGCAGAATACCGCTCCATGGCGACTACTACTTGCGAACTCATCTGGCTTAAACAACTTCTCAGAGAGCTTAAGTTTGGAGACACTGGACAGACAACTCTCATTTGTGATAATCAAGCAGCTCTACACATTTCATCAAATCCAGTGTTTCATGAAAGAACCAAACATATAGAAATAGATTGTCACTTTGTTCGAGAAAAGATTCTTGCTGGTGAAATTAAAACTAGCTTTGTACCCTCTAATGAGCAATTAGCAGATATGTTTACAAAATCTTTGAGGGGCCCTCGAATAGAGTTTATTTGTAACAAGCTTGGTGCATATGACCTATATGCTCCAGCTTGAGGGGGAGTGTTGTAAATGATAGTTTAGAATAGTAATATAGAAGTCCCACATCGAGTATATCTGTTTGTATATAGTAATATAGAAGTCCCACATCGAGTATATCTGTTTGTATTTTCTTTCCTTTAAGTTATATAATAGACTCCGCTGTGTAGTTGATGTACACAGTATTATTTTCAAATGTTCCTCTCTTCTCTTTCGATATTCAACACTAACAAAATGCATCTTCTTTTCGGAAGAACTACATTATCAAGCGTGATTGACTTGAAGCAATTCTGGGATGGGTGGCCTCCTGAGCAGTTTTACCAGGAAGTGTGCGAGTGAGGAAAAAACATACTGAAAAGTCTCGTGTTAGTATGTGGGGATAGTCATTGATTCTTAAAGAGGCCGGGCGTGACAAGTGGTAACAGAATAGGGCCTCTCTTCCAGTAAGGTGTGGTTCGAGAATGAACCAGGCGGAAGCTGGTGGGCATGTAACATCCCAAGCGCTGAAGAGGGTGGGGAGTGTTCGTCGGTGCGAAAGGGCATGGATAAGTAGCGGCTCCTGACAGGCTTCCAGCGGGGGGTTACATGCATGAATGAATCAAATCGACACCCGAAAAAGAGGGATTCCAAATACTGTGCAGGTGTAAGACTGTACAGTTTGGGATAGCTTATAAGAATTAATTGGTACTACCTATACTAACAAGATACATCTACTTTTAGGTAGCCCGGAACGGAAGAACTCCATAGTTAAGCGTGCTTGACTTGGAGCAATTATGAGAGAGTGACCTCCTGGGAAGTTTTACCAGGAAGTGTGCGAGTGAGGAAAAAGTACACTGAAAAGTCTCGTGTTAGTATGTGGGGATAATCATTGATTCTTGAAGCGGCCAGACGTTACAAAATATATTTTGGGAATTGATTTTGGGAATTAAGGAAATGATTTAAAATATAATAAATTACAATCGAGTCCAAGTCCCGATAAAGCAGCAGATGTGATTGTGATTTGTTTGGGAAGAAAGGGAAAGCAACACATTTGGCATGATTTGAGATATAAGATTTGGGACGTATTTTGAATGATTTAATCTTAATTATTTATTTATTTTTAGAGTTTAATTACTGTTATATTTATTGTTGGAAGTTTTATTATTTTTAGGAATTTAGATTTTTGAATTTTGAATCAATTTGTAATTAGTCTATGAAAAGGTGTTTATGACCCTTATTCTAGGATTTGAATATTTTGTTATTTTGATAATAGAAATGGAGAACATGAGGGTTACTCTTTTATAAAAATCTCAACTTTCTGTTTAGTCACTTTTCTATGCGTTTTCGGCATCATTTGGTATCATAGCACTAGGTTTCCTTCAACCAATGGCTGAACAGAATTGTGGAGGTCGACGACGGCGGAGTCACGAGGGTAGGGAACGTGGATTCATTCATGAAGAATATAGACAACTGAGTGAGATTGACCCGCTAGATATAGAAAATGAAGTGCTCGGAAGGCGGATCTAGGTTTTAAAGCAACAACTTGAGTAAGCGTTGAACAAGAAAACCCAAGTTTTGAAGCGACTATTTGTGCGGGCGCAGAGAAAGAGAATTCAAGATTTGGAGCGACGACTCTTGCGGGTATGTATGAAAATTCAAATTTTGAAGAGAACTCTCATGGAGGTGCAGAGCATGGAAATCCAATACTTGGGGCGGCGCCTTGCGTAGACAAAATTGGGCATTCAATCTGAAGAAGAAATGGATTGAGATGACACATTTGGTGACGAAGAAGAGGACGTCAATCCCTTGGGGATATTCTAAACCAGGGATAAAATTTTAAAGTACGACATGAAAATCAGTCCACTTTTCAAGATATCAAGATGCAAATCAGGATTCCTGACTTTAAAGTCTATGATCGTAATCATATTTATGATGATTATCCGATCTATGATGATAATCCAATGTATGATGATTATTTGATTGTTGATAATTATCACATTTATGATAATTATCCATCTTATGATGAAGACTCAGTTTATGATGATAATCCAGCCTATGATAAATCTAATGGAGAATCAGATTATGAAGATCCAATAGAGGAGGATTTATCATTTGAGTTTTTGTCTGAAGTAATTGAGATCAGTGAAGATAAACAAGATTCGAGGAAGAATCTTTTCCTATTAGGGGAGAATGATGCACTTACAGTTGGCCCATTGTACGTGGCTCAACCATTGATTCAAGAAGCTCGTAGTCGACAAAGGTTGTGCCCCAAAAAGAAAATGATTTGAAATATAACAGATTACAATCGAATCCAAGTCTCAATAAAGCAGGATATATGATTGTGATTTGTTTGGGAAGAAAAGAAAAGCAACACATTTGGCATGATTTGAGATATAAGATTTGGGACGTATTTTGAATGATTTAATTGTAATTATTTATTTATTTTTAGAGGTTAATTACTATTATATTTATTTTAGGAAGTTTTATTATTTTTAGGATTTTAGATTTTTGAATTTTGAATCAATTTGTAATTAGTTTATGAAAATTGTGCTTATGACCCTTATTCTAGAAGTTGAATATTTTGTTATTTTGATAATAGAAATGGAGAACATGAGAGTTACTCTTTTATAAAAATCTCAACTTTCTGTTTAATCACTTTTTTATGCGTTTTCGGCATCACTGACAATTATAATTTATTGGTTAACACTTATTAATTATTTATTAATTTCCAATAAATTATAACCATTTTTTACGGAGATCAACGGTTAGGATTTGATGTCAAACTTTGTAGTTTGACACCGGTGCAAAGGATTTCCAGAAACGTAGAAATCTACCCGGGTACACACCTATCTACCCGGGTAGGCCAGAAAATTCAAAATATACCCGGGTACGTAGCTGTGTACCCGGGTAGGCTTCGTGGTCAACGGTCAAACAGGGGCAGATTGATGTTATGTTTTTAGGAGGGGTTAAATTTTCGTATTAGTTTTAAATGAGGGTCAAATTAGTAATTAATTATTAAATAAGAGCCATAAGGGTCAAAAAGGCCCAATAATTGAGACTCACACCTTTATTTTTTTGTCAACTCTCTCACATACTTTATCTATCTCTTTCTCTCTCTCAAAATGACACAACTTTATCTCATTTAAAATGACATAACTTTATCTCCTTTAAAATGAAATATACTTCACCCTTATTTTGAATCTATCCGCTTTACACGTATCAAGTCGTCGATCAAAATGAAAAAAAAAAAAAACTTTTGTTGAAGTACAATTACTGTCTTGAAAATGCATGGAGCCCACTAATGATGTGAAGTCACCAAAAAGTATCTAAATTGTCAATATCTGCCTGCTCCCCCACGTCGCATCTCCTCTGACCCTGACAGTCATCTTAGTTCATGACTTCATGCACACCCTTTTTTTTTTTCTTCAATTCTTATTGGGAGGAAAAAAAAGAGAGTCATTACAACCAAAGGGGAACAATAAATTATGAATAGGAAGTCTGAACAGGAAGTCAATGCCCGAACCATACACATTTTTGGTGATCTGCTGGGCGCTGGCTAATCTGGGAATGTGGAGAAGTTAAAGACCACGTATGGTGCGTTCTTGACTCCCTCTTCTAAGACCTTTTCTACTTCCAAAGCTAATTTGCAAACTAGCGAACAAATAAAGACCTTACCCACAATATACCCAAAAAAAAAAGATCGACCTTACCCATAAGCCAAAAAAATGGTAGTTGGTGTGAAACGTAATGAAGCTTGAACCTTAAAAGCAAAAAACAGCTAGCTCTACCACTACCACCAGCAGCAGCAGCAGTAAATAATGAGGCTTCTGCTCTTGGTGAGGGCATTCAAAAGTCCCAACTAACCCAAAAATAGATTATGAAGTCTCTGAACCACTTATTTAAGGAGGGGTAGAAGAGTGAAAAAGTAGCAGAAGCAATACATCAGGAATTAGGACAATTCAAGGAAGCCTTTATTTGGTGGACAGTGGAGCCAATGAGATTATTAACAGTTGTGACCGACTCCATGTTAAGCTTGGCAGATGGCAAGCTGCTCACTAGAATCTGGAATGCAACTGTAATTAGTGAACCCCCTATGCTCCTGTTCGTGTTTGAGCTGGTTGATGCTCCATCTCCTTCCTGTTCATGCTGCCCATCAGGCGAAATGGTAAATCCAGATGGTAATAGGGGAATGTATGAAGGGTCTTCGCCACTCATTGCTATGTTTATGGATGGCATATCAACTGGGCAATAAACCACAAGTGAACCTGAGGAATCTATGCAGCTCTCTTGGAGTATTAACATGTTGTTCTGACTGGTGTTGAAAGCCTATTGGATAAGGTAGAAATATAATTGTAAAGAGAAAAACAGATCCCCATTACAAAGCAAATAAAAAGGGAAAACAAGCTTCAATTGGGTCATGAAGGAAGACTGTCTTACTCGAAGAACTGATATGCTGTTACCAGGGTGTGAACCATTTGCTATGTGGGCAATCTGATGCACAGCATTACCGTTGGAAAGAACATCCCACTAAAAAAGGACACCAAAAAAAAAAAAAAAAAACGGATTTTGTAAGCATATCTAAGGTGACAACTTCAAATAAGTTGATTAACTTAACTGTGTCACAACCTGAGGTCTTTTTCTTTCATCCTTGAAGAAATTGAACACAGTGTGTGGAGGGACGGGGAGCCAAATGGTAGTGGCTGCGCTTAGCACCACGCCATTGGGTTGCCCAGGATCTACGCTCTTATGGACTGTGACTCTGACTCCAATCTCGTTCAACCCAGAGAGCGTGGTCCATCTATGGCCAGATGAAGTGCTAATGCTGGCACAGAAATTGGTGACCATCCTTTGAGCAAGTTTCATCATGCTCCTCTTGCCCCCAGGAGATGAAATTACTAAAATTCGAGTTACTTGTTCAGCCTTCAGATTAAGGTAAGAAAATTAAACATTACAGAGATGGTGTCAATGATATACCTCCTCCAAGATCCGGGGTAGGATTGCCTGTCACCGTTAGACAAGCAAGTCTTTCACACATCCTCTGAAGAGTAACAAGCCATTTTTCAGCTCCGAATGCCAACCCACTATAAATAAGATTTCTATAAAGTCGATGCACTATAGTTTTATCTTCAATCTCTACGTGTTCAACCCAAGTTATCTACATGACAACTTAGACGAGTGAGAACAAATGCCTGTAAAGGGTATCAAAGTAGACACACCATAAATATTATTTAACGTTACCTTGGAATGCCCATTAGCCATGTCCTGGATCAAGCAACCAGAAGGACGACGATGAGACCGAAACTGAGGAGCAAAGTGATTATCTTGGGGAAAATCGAAAGAAACATCCACCACTGCCCATGTGCCTTGCTCGATTTGCTGACAGTAACGCAGGAAGTAGAACTCTCGAGTAGAAACAAGCGGAGAAAGCACTTGCAACTCTTCATACATCTGAACACAAAAAGTGTTGTACGCACGTTGAAGGGAAATGGGCATCAAATTTGAAAGAATTTAATAAGAAGTATTTCTATCCGACTTACCAACTGCAAAGAACCATTGCAACCACCCATTATCCCAGGAGATATAACTTGAATAGTTCTTGCCACTGAGACAATAGTGGGAAAAAGCTCCATCCACTTGTTCTGCGAAAAATACAAAAAGCTCAATTGAAGTTGTCAAGTTTTTGCATTATGGAACAAACAAAATAATAATAATAATGATAATAAGAACAGCTTACTGGGTCCATAAACATGCCAGCTAAAGTTAAGCTATTCATGATTACAATTCGTGAATCTCTGGATGCTTCAACGCGAACGTTAGGATTCTTTGGGTGACTATTGGGCTTGGGGAACATTCTTTCGTAGGTATCAAAATTAAGAGTATCTCTGCCATCAGTGCCTGACTTGATCCACAAGGGTTCATTTGTCCGCAAGAGCCTGAGTAATTCTTGCATGGCATTGGAAGCAATGTCTGGCATTAGAGACTTGTCCATGTCTGAAAGGCAAGGAGGTTGATAAGGCAAATTTGGCAGAGATGAAGAACTCCCTGGGAGAAGATCAAGATTAAGGGAAGGACCAATCATCCCTTGGCTACCAAAACTCCCCATAGACAAGTCGAGAGACGATATATGAAAAGGCTGAACCGGAGGAAGTTGGGAAACTGGTCTTCCAATATACTTAGAGGCAATGCTAGATACTCTATCAAGCTGCAAATTGAGCATTTCAATGGATGTAAGAAAAATTAAAAAAGATCCTTAAAATATAAAAAAAAAATATATATATAACATGGCATAGATTACCTCTTCCTTGAGGTGGGCATTCTCCAAGCGCAACTTTTGGTCATCAAAATAAGAGTCCTGATTGATAGGAGGGACACCACAAGAAGGGCACATAGCATTTTTTAAGGCATCCCTGATGGCTATGTTCTCGCAACGTATCTTGTCATTGTCTGCTCGAAGTGCAGAGTTATCAGCTCTTTCGTGCTGGGCCTAGATTTGTTGTTTAACCAAAGCAAAACAATGAGTAATTAATTAGTTAGCTAGCTAGCTAGGAATAAAACACACAAGACAAGACATGCATCCTAAACTAAATGCAGAAATTAGCTACCTTCATCTGAGTCCTCCTGTTCTGGAACCAAAATTTGATCTGCCTCGGGGCCAGACTCAATTCCCTGCTTAACTGCAACCTCTGCTTCTCATCTGGATGGGGGCACTCCTTGAACATTCTGAAAAGCAAATCAACAGAGATGATGATCAGAGATGTACATACTAATCAATAATTAAAGGCGAATTAATGGTTTGGGCTGTCTTACGACTCAAGCCTCTGAATCTGGTTGGCAGTATGACGATGGTAGCGCTTCCTCCTTCTCCCGGAATCGGAACCATCATGCTCCCCTGGGGATTGGGACCCACTGCCATACTCCATGAATTTATTCTTTCTTTTTTGAATTGGTTTGTGGGTGTTGGTAGAATATTATTATGGCATAAGATAATTCTGATGCCCCTTTTTGTATTCAAACAATCATATATAATAATATATTTGCTCAGCTCAAACTCAAATCAAAACAACATGCCATGATTGATTGGGAGAGTGTTTTGAGAGGGAGAGACAAACAAATCACTCACTCTTAAAGCATTGGGTTGAGTACAAACAAACAAACAAAGTAAGAAAGAAAGAAAGGAAGGGTGATTAAAGTGCAGTCAATACAATGTATGGTGCACTCAGTGACTCACTCACTCTCCCTCGCCAACCAGCACCAACTTTAAATGACCCGGCCGGTGAACCTTTCCTCGCCGGGACACATATACCCTTTCTCTTTCTCACCTCATTTATTTATGGAAAATCATACTTTTGTGTTGATGAAAAAAAAAAATATATATTATGTTATCCATTATAATTAAATACTTTTAGAATATGCAGTTATAATATTATAATTATGGGAAAAATATTTATCCTTTTAAATGACACAATTTATATCCCTATACTCTCACAAAGAGGTGGAACCCACATCTTTATTTTTTTGTCAACTCTTTCTCTCTCTTTATCTATCTCTTTCTTAATATGACACAACTTTACATCATTTAAAATGACACATATTTTACTCTATAATTATATATTTTTGAAATACATAAAATCTATTCCCTTTGACTTCAAAAGAATTCCAGAATTATTTCAGCCAAAAATCGAAACCATACCATGTTTTTTTTTTTTTGTGCGTGTAAAAGGATACAACGGTTGGACTTGTCCAAATTGGCTGGTCTCTTCATTACATTGATATTGGGGACGTTTGGTGCGCAGCATTCTTCAGAATTCCCGATAAACTGAATTTTTTTAAATTTTTAATTTATGAATATTATCGTAAATTGAATGTAAAAATCATATTTTTAAAAATTGAGATTCCCGGACAAATAAAAATTCCTCTCGTACCAAACGCCATACAAGAAACAAAACCAGAGCTATTAATTATTATAGATATCAATCAATAACCTTCCCCAAAATATGCAAATATAGGAAACAAACCCGTCATTTGTATTTTGTTTTAATTTATTTTCCGTACTCTTTTCCCTTGATCATGAATTAGGCAGAAGGAAAAAAAAAAGTTTAACATGTAATCCTTTTTTTAATTTTTTCTTTTACTTTTCCGATTTCCTTTTCTGCTTGTTCAATCAGATAAAATGTTTATTCCGCCATCTCATGTGTTACGATACACACTCCGGGCTCTCTTTTTTGGTCCAAATTGCATTAAATATAATCAAACTAATAGGAAAATTACAATATAGGGTGGGTTTTGGTCATAAAAGTATGATTGTATATCAGATATGAGCATTCAAGATTCTTGAAATTTCATTGGCTATGTAATTTTTTATTTTTTTTTGAAAATACTAACGTACATTTACAATCGTTTACACTTTGACTATATATTAAATATGTTATCTTAACTTACCAAAACTACATCATGAAAATATACGAATAGAAGATAAGATCAAATCTACAATAATTATTTCACAAAAAAAAAAAAAAAATCAATCTACCAATAATTATAAAATTTAATTATTAACTTTCATTGAATTTAACCTATAAATTTAAGGGTTTTATAATTCTCATGTTGAAGGATAATTGAAATCTCATGTTGTAGAGATAAAAAGCACGTGAGACTCATGCGTTAGAAAAAATTATATGTAGGACCCATGTCAGCACGGAAATCGAAGGGTGTGTAGGAAAATTGTAATTCTCATGTTGAATGAGAATTATAAAACCCTTAATTTAAACCTCAAATTTGTTTCAGGTTAATTAGAATGCCCTAAATCAAATTGAAAATGGACCAATTTCCCTAACTTCAGTTTTCGGTTAAGTATCAAAATTTATGTTTATTATAGAGTTTGATAAACACTCAAAAATATAACCCCAAGGTAGCTCAGTTGGCAATTGAACTCCCAAGGATTTGCTTGAGTCAGGAATTCAAACCCTTCCTCAAGCAAATTCTTGGAAAATCTTTGGGGGCCAGAGGAGGAAAATGTCTCCTACTCGGTTGGAGGAATTAGTCTCATCAACTAGAGGATACCTTTGAATTTATTCAAAAAAACACTCAAGATTTTCAACTATGACCTGCTGTCGAAATTAATATTATGTTCCATAGAAAAAAAGTATTTTAAAAATGTCATGGAGCATGAACAACGTACAGCTTTTAACTCAACGCTAGCTGAACTTATCTAGGTTCTTTATACATAAATAATTGGGTTTTATAACAATTATGTTGTAGGAAAGTGATTGTGTTATGTTATAGAGATTGATTTTGCGTGCCAGAGTTTTTTTTTGCTGCGGGTCCAACAAAATATTATGTATGTAGAAAACTTTTTGTGGTCATGTTAAATGATAAATGATAAACCCTAAATAATTATATTATTCGATCGTATATTTTACACATACTTATTTTCGTATAATTTTCATAGCCCTAAACTATATACCTACTTACCTAGGATAAACCTGAGCGCATTCTTGTGTTCGAAGACCTAATAAAGGAAAATGAGGACACGCTAAAGTCCTGAGAAAAGAATTTCATACCATTTGTTGATAGAGGAGGGATATTCTTACTACCAAAAGTTTCCACTACCAATTTACTACCTATCTAATTATCATTGGATCAACATTTTCTCTCTCTTCATAATTTTTTAGCATTCTCTCTCATTGATCCAATGATGATTAGATTGGTAATAAGTTGGTAGTGGAAAATTTTGGTAATCAAAATATCCTCTCTCTTGTTGATATTAACAAATCAACTTTAAGTCCTCAACCCTCATCGGAAATAATACTGTTAGCCTAGTCATTTTTCTCAACAGGATATGATTCAACTGCATGCTTCTTGTAATTAAATATTTTTAAACAACATATATAAACATTCAACTCTCAAATACCTAACATTTCTAAATGTGTAGATGAAGATAATGAAAGATTAATGTACCAAAAAAAAAAAAAAAAGATAATGAAAGATTACACAACTCTTTTTTTTTTTTTTAAACAAAAGGCCTAAGCCAAGACAAACTAAACAGCAAAATAAAACAAAAAAAATAAAGCCTAACTACAATAAGATATGCTTATGATATCTTCCCACTGCAGCTACATCATCAAGAAGCAAGTAACGAATTCCAGAAGGGGGAACTTGCCAAACCATCTGGTCTACCTGATTATCTCTGTCTAAAATATGGTTTGTCAACCGGTCAGTACAAGCATTGCCTTCGTTGAGAATATGTTGAAAAGTTACGGCCCACTCTTTATCTATCCATGTCTGTATTCAAAAAATCACGGACTGCTAAATTTTAATTAGTGAGCACACTGATCACACAAGTTGAGTCACTTTCAATGATTACATTTCTATTACCAACATTACAGGCCATCTGAAGACCCTTGAAAATACCCCACAATTCTGCTCTAAATTAAATGCTAAACATACACCCAATCTATAAGCATAACCCCCAAGCCAATTCCCTTGAGCATCTCTCATCACACCACCACATCAACCACTTCAACACGCTTGCTATGATTTTGGGTTTAATTATCTGCATTTACTCTCAAAATGACGTCGTTTTGAGATTGAAATATTAAAAAATTATAATTGTAAAGACTAAAATCTATGTAGCACCGATACCGACATGCGACACGTGACACGATACGACACGACACTCCGACACGTTAATTCTAAAAAATGTTAGATTTCGACACGTTAGGACACGTTTTGATATTAAATAATATTTTTATTTTATGTACTGTATATTATATTTAATATTCAATAATTTAACAAAAAAATGAATCTAAACTTATAATATTCATAAATTTTGCAAAGAAACATAAGATATCCCAAATATTTATATTAAGTTCAATAAAATAGTAATCGTAATCTAACGAATCTAATAGTTAGAACTAAAAACTCAACGCAACACAAACGTTGAACTCTTTTATGAATTTCTATAACACGTATTGGAGTGTCGGAGTGTCCGAGAGTGTCGGATACGAAACGTCAAGATTTTTGAAGTGTCGGTGCTTCATAGACTAGAATAACCTTAAAATAAATTATAATTACAAAAATACAATGATTTTTGTCCTAAAACAACGTCGTATTAGATTTACTGCAGATAACTTATCTGACTGCAAAAAAAGTAAATCCTTAAAATACTATAGACCAAACCATAGAATCAATGTTGGCTAGAATTTACATTACCTATCATACCCTCTTTTAATGAAACTTTCATATTCAAAATTCAGACATTTATTTAATTTGATTTTACTAATCAACACCAGTTATTTATTGTTTATCAACTAAAAGCTTATGAATAGTTGCGGAGCGGGATTTCAATTGAAGCCCGTGCCAAAAAATTATATGCGTATTTATTTTTCTTAATTTTAGTTAATTCATATTATAATATATTTAAATTATATAAAATACAAAATACATGAAAAAGATTTATAATTTTATTAATTATATTTTAATTTTTTTATATAAATGAAAATGGAACACATAATTTAATACAAGTTACTCAAACTTCTCTTTAAATATATTTTAATTTTTTGATAGAACTAAATCACAAAATTTAGCCTGAGCCAAATTACAATTGTAGACTGGGTCAAATTATAATTAATCATATGTTATACATTATAGATATAATTTATTAAAATGTAGCAGACCACCCCGGTTTACATGTGGCTCCGCCACTATTTATGATCGATGCTTTACTATGAGGGGGTTTCAAGCATTTAATTGGTATAATTAATCTTGCCTTTTTACACACTGAGGAGCCATGATAATATCTATGCAAATGAATGAGAATATCGTTTGGCTTCATCTCTTGGAAGCTTGCCAAATATATGATTGTTTTTTTTTTTTTTTTTGGTGAAATATATGATTGCTTTTAATTAAGTTTTATGGAGGTGCAGATTGCTTAAGAAAAGCATATGCTGCAGTGTATTTATTTAAAAACTTGTTATTATATCTCAAATTAAACTTAATTTTCTTTATTAGATTTGGACATATATTATAGCATTCAAAAAAGTATTTATATTTTAATGAATTTGATGAGTTTGTTTATTAAATTTTAAATAATTAAATATAATTTAAACATGTCTGATCTATGATTTGAATAAAAGTAATTAAATGATGAATCGTGTTTGCATCAACACAAATACCATATGGTTTTTGGAAAATCATTTTATCATGCTACGAGAAGAATTATCTGATGTAACGGAGACAATATCACAAGCCGGATCAACAAATAAGAAGAGAAAAAAAAAATAGAGGTGAGACTTATATCTATTTTGTATGTATAGGAATTTGACTCTTATATGAAATGAGATAAATATAATCTGTTTTTTTTTTTTTTTTTTGTCAAAACCGTCAACAGTACTAACGCTACATATTTACTATTGTAACAACCAATGGAAGACAGCAATGCACGTCCATCAGCTTGCGATGGTTCCCAGGTTGTTTCGTCAACATACAACAATAAAAATTGAAGCTTGCAAAATATCTCCTTATCATTCAAATGACAAACAATTATTGGAAGATTTTTCAAAACAATATTAGGGTGTTGCAATGTCAGGGTATATAAATTTAACGGAGTCTTAGGAAAATGCAACTGAGAGAGAAATAGAAAGGAGAAGACAAGACAGAATGGGAACAGAAAGAGTTGGAGAGTGTGATATGTTGGAATAGGGCAAAAGTGTGTTTAACCCAAACCAGGTATATTCTTCACTTCTCGAAATTTCCTGCCTTTCTTCTCTCAATCTATCCCTCAGAAAATTCTCGTGTAAACTTGCTTTATGACATTTGTCAAATCATAGATGCTTAAGTCGTGGGTATTTAGAGAGCATATAACACGAGAGAAAAACTTTTATGGGCAGTAAAGAATAACATTTTAAATGTCTCATGTACAAAACCTATGGCTGTGTATGAATTATTAAAACGCTGCGGTATACAAATGCGCAATTAATATATTTATCATTCCTTCCATCTTTCTTTTTTTTTTTTTTTTTTTTTGTAGATTATTGATCTTGATTGCATGAAATGAAAGTTCAAAGAACAGTCATTCTAATCTAAATATATTTATCGGAAAAATCCTCACTTAGCCATTGTGGGATTACTGTTAAATTTTTTTATTTATGTGGATAATATTAATTAACTAGTTATATGTGTTAAAATTATTTGGGTTAATGGATATTCCAATTGTATTATTTTGAGTAGCCCACTGTGATCATATTGAGTTGGGCTCATGGCATCTGTTGTATTGGACTTAGTTAGGCGGCAGTGTAGACTTTAGTGTGACATTGGTTTTTCGTAATGGGTGAACCTAATGTACACACTATTTTCAGGCTATTTGGCTATATCCTCTCTCTAGCCTATTTATATTGGGGTTAATTTCCATAAGCTATCATGCTCCTATCGCACTGAGGCTACTATTTCGGAATAGGTCACATAGAGGAAAATCATGAACTAATGATCAAAGATGCTCAAAGGGGATAGATTATTTTTAATTACATGCGGTATTATGGAGAAATATGTATAATTTAAAAGTTTGTTTGCTCAAAGGAGATGAATTTTTATAATTATATGTAATTCTTCTTATTGTTAAATCTCCGTGTGATGAAAAATAATTATATATTATATACTCTGCGCAAAGCAGAGTTTATAATATTTAATTATTTTTATTATTGCCCATGACTAATTTATGTATGTCAATCAGTTAACTTTTTTTTTTTCCGATAAACAATAAGTTAACTTTATTGTCAACAATAATAATGCATGTTGGGTTATTTGCCCAATGGAATATTGAGAATTATATGTGATTCTCATTATTGTCTTCAACTTAATGTTATGTGAATGATGTATTATATACTCTTCTTAAAAAGGAGATTATAATATGCTAATTATTTTATTCTTTTCATAACTAATCTATTAGTTACGAATTTTATTTTATTTTTGGATATATTTTGGTGCAAAACATATTGAAAAAAATTAAATATCATTTGATATTGTTGTAAGATTGTGTACTTTTAACCTGTGTTGAATGTTGTAATATTTTTGTTTATAGGATTCCATGCTTTCGCTTGAACTGTTTAAATGTAAAATTATTCGGGAATGCAAATATTTAAGATTAGTTGGGGTGTTTCACCTTCTTATTACGTGTATCATAATTTTGGGGGAGAGAAAATTAATTTCTGTGCAAGAATTTTCATAAATTAATATGAGTAATTACCACCAAAGTGAGATTGATTTATTAGTCATGAAAATTTCTTTGTAAATTTGAGGAATGCTTTTGGTTATTTCAAAAAATATTTCCTACCCAAAGGGTGTTAATGTGTGTTTTGATTCGAAGCTTGTTTAAGATGAAGTTATTGGAGACTCATTGGTTTAGGAATCTATCTGCCCAAAGAGGACAGATTTTCAAACCCAATTTTGTGTTCATTGATTGATTCATGAGGCTCTAACCTTGGTTTAAATATTGATATGTGCATTCTATCCAAAGAAAAATGTATTGTTTTGTTTGTCTTATTGTAATAACTTGCCTTGATTAAAATTGTATCTTACCCTATAGTTTATTCTGATGCATTGCTTTTGCCTTAATAGTGCACCTTTTTGTTAATTCCTTTAAATTAATTTAAATTTATTTGACCGATTCATCTAAATAAAAGTAAGTGGGAGTAAATATATGTTCTTGGTAATTTATGTAGATGACATTTTATTTGTTAGTAAGATGTTGATTTATTGAATGAAATAAGAGCTTTTTATCTAAAAGATTTGATGAGAATGACCTTGGAGTAGCTTCCTTTGTGTATAGCACATGAGTTTAGATTCTTATGATTTTTTTTAATTAGTGGGAGTAATACTCAAGGCTTGCTTTTAAATATTATAGATTCTTTTGATTCCCTTGATCAGTGGGAGTTATATTCAATTTTCTTTTATGGTCATGCAAGTTGATGATAATTTTGTGAGTTTTGCTTGAATTTTAATAATTGATGATCATGATTATTGTTATTTCTCCTGTCGATTAAGAAATATATGTATGAAATATTATCTTTAAGCATGTTGTAAGCTTAAAGACGACTGATGTCATAAATTTTGAGATCCCATATTGTATTGTGACAATAGGTTTATTTAACCTGAGCAATTTCATCTCGTTTGGAAATTGCGTTAATTTAATTTCAAATTGTTAAGAAATTGGATTGAAAAAGGAAATTTCGTGTTGGTTAGAAATCGCGGTAATGCAATTTCATGTTGTTGAGAAATTGTATTATAAAGTGTAATTTCTTATTGTTTGGAAATTATGCTAATGTAATTTCATGCTGTTGAGAAATTACATTGAGGATCAATAAGAATTAGTGTGTTATATTGTTGATCACATTTAGCACTAATTCTTATTACACTACTAGGCCCACGATTCATGAATATGTAATACTTATTGTAGGTGAGTATGAAAGGTCATATGCTATGATATTTTTGATATATTGATTGCCATGTTCCTACAATGGAGTTATGTTGGATTGAATTGTGTTAAGATACTGGTACTGGATTGGAATATTATTTTTCAAAATCGTGGCCACGTAAAATGATTTTTAGTTTTTAATCCGATAGAGTCATTTTTAAAATATTATTAAATTAATTAATACAACCCGGCCAAGTGGAAGAATGTTAAAAATCTTTATTTACGTTGGCAATATTAATTAATTAATTTAAAAACTAATTAATATATGTTAGAAACTTCATATATGTCTTCTTCAAAATAAACAAACTTCTTAAAAAAAAGAAAGAAAAAAAAAAAGAAACTTCATATATGTTATCATTTTTAAAGCAGTTCTTTTATTTTTACAGGCAGGGTTAATTGTAAAATTTAATAAACCAAAATATATTTATGTTAACAATTAGATTTGCCAAGCTGTTAGGGTAACATCTACTGACATGGCCACATTAAGCAAACTCATCGGCGTTGGAAACGAGGACCTCGCCGGTAGACGGTAGATGTAACGGCGGCTTAATTGGGTTCTTTTAGTCTGTAATATTTAGTAGGTTCTTCTGGGATACTTTTACCCATGGACTGATCACTGATAGACGCCAAAATATATCTACTTTACTTTTGATTGATGATTAGGTTATTACGCCAAAATGTGCCGGGCTTTATGATTATCTAGGAATGATTGCCAATTTGCCATCATGGTTGTTTGTCAATGAGAAAAGGAACAATTTTTCTTTCTCAAGTTCTCCACATGAAATCTTATTCCAATTATGGTATTCTAATTACTCACTTTGCTGAATAAAGCAACTAAGTTGCAAAAAGCACGGACATACATTAATCTCCATATATATATATAGCCTTGATTTATTTTATCCTTTTAGGTAGAGGATCCTATGTGTTTGTAACTACCTCCTTTCAAGGTTATGTCCAGCTATGTAGCACCGATACGACACGCGACACGTGACACGACACGACACGACACTCCGACACGTCAATCCTAAAAAATTATGGATTTCGACACGTTGGGACACATTTTAATATTAAATAATATTTTTAATTTATATAGTTTATATTTCATTTAATATTTAATAATTTAACAAAAAAATAAAACTAAATTAATAATACCCATCAACACGTTATAAAGATAGAAGCTTTAATAAAAAAAATAAAAACTGGGATGAGAGAGACATAATATCAGATAGAGAGATCAAATCATATTAGAGAGAGATCAGAGAGAATGAGATACAATAAGAGCGTAATAGGAATTGACAACAATGATGCTAAGATGCTCTCTTATCTACTTAAGGGGAAAAAAGACAAAAAAAATAAAATTGATATGATCATGAGGAAGCTTTATTAATATATTTTAATTTTTTTTAAAACAAAAATTTTAATTTTTTTTAAAAAAAATTTAATTTTTTTTTTAAAAAAATGTAAAAAAAAAATGTAAAAAATTAAAAAATTACGAAAATGCCATTTGACCGTGTCGGACACGGTCAAATTCGCGTGTCGGAATGGTCAACGTGTCGGAAAAAGTCAACCGCGTGTCCGACACCGTGTCGGAGCGTGTCGCCGTGTCGGAGCGTGTCGGACCCGACTCTTCCTGATTTTACAAGTGTCCGTGCTTCCTAGATGCCCAGCCTATTGACTAAAGCTAGCCAGCTTAGTTTTGTTATTATTATTATTTTATTTTATTTTGGAAAACAATATTATTTTTGTTTAATATAGTGTAAAGTTAATTGATCATTAATTGATCACTTATTGATCAATGATTAGGTTATTTTGATGTAGTCTTCCTCTATGTAGCACCGATACCGACACGGGATACGTGACACTCTGACACGACACTCTGACACGTTAATTCTAAAAAATGTTAGATTTCGACACGTTAGGACACGTCTTAATATTAAATAATATTTTTAATTTATATAGTGTATATTATACTTAAGATTTAATAATTTAACAAAAAAATGAATCTAAACTTACAATATTCCTAAATTTTGCAACGAAACATAAGATATCCCAAATAACGAAACATAAGATATCCCAAATATTTATATTAAACTCAATAAAATCGTAATCGTAATCCAACAAATCTAATAGTTGGAACTAAAAACTCAACACAACGCAACCTCTTAACCATTTTTTGAATTTCTATAATGCGTGCTGGAGTGTCGGGGAGTGTCGGAGTGTCCGAGAGTGTCGAGAAGTGTCGGACACGACACGTCAGGGTTTTTGAAGTATCGGTGCTTCATAGGTCTTCCTATAGATTTTATAAATTCTCTTCATTATATACGAAAAATTAAATAAATTCTCTTCATTATATACAAAAAAAATAAACAAATTCTCTTCATAACAATCTAACGACAAACATTCTGCACATGCAGTTAATTGGTGACTAATATAGTATTTTATTTACTAGAGTAGAGAAGCAGTAACTAGACACGAGGGAAGTTAATGTATTTATTAAAGGAGATCAACTTGGATTTTTCATTGTTACACAAATATAAAATCATGAATATAGCCTCACCTAACTGCCCATATTCAGTTAATAAATAATTAAATATTATGGAGTTTTTTAGCACTAGTAGATGATGAGTATGTGTATTATCCACCCTACAAATCTAGTGGACTCTTGTACGAGGGAGCACGTTAAAAAAATATAAAATCATTGATGTAACATCACTAAACATTTTAAACTATTGGGTTGAAATAGTTCTCTACATTCACCCAATTCATAAGTATATCTCTTTGTCAATTAATATATACCTCCCGTTCTGTTTTTATACATGCGACGAGCATGAACATTATTGGGATTGTGAAACCGTATATATTACTTAAAAGGTGGAAATGTTTAGGACATTGATCGTACTGCCCCTTTTTGAATATAATATTCCTGAATGTCACGGAGTCCAAATTTTTTCCCGAACTGCCACGGCACCATATCGCCGAGGTAGTCAGCTACTATGGACTAAACACGCATCACGACTCCAGTGGCTAGACACGCAACTCATTCAACCCAAAGTTGCTGAGATAGTCAGCTACTTTGGTGCAACCAGACCTTTCAACCACTAGGAAGTGACACGTGTCCCGTCCATAGTAGCTGATTATCTTAGTTACTATATATAGTGCCGTGGCAGTTTAGAAATTTTTTTTTTAACTCTATGACATTCAGATATATTATATTAAAAAAAGTGACAATACGCTCAATGTCCCGAAATGTTTCTCCTATTGATGGATAAACATTCCCCCTAGCTCCAACATACTTACAAAAATTATTTGATTATATTTTTTTTTTACATATGGTGAACCCACAAATTTTATTTCTATAATATGAAATAACAAGTGTCCTGTAAGGTAAGACTTGTATGTCTGTTACTTAAATACTTATCTGCTTTCTATTTTGACCAATCTCTCCCACTCTCTATATGTCTTACTTTATTAAAAGACTTCAAAGAATTTTAACCATTTTTTCTAATCTCTCCATCTATAAAGAGAACAGGAGATTTGCACAGTGGTAGGATTGTTTTTTTATCGGAAACTCTAGGACATAATCTATTTACAATAAAATGTAATATCTCTCCCCCATTCTCACAAAGTCAGGGAGCCTTTTGTGCTGAAATTTGTCTTCTCCATCCATATAAAGCTAGCTAATCTGAACTCATTTTAGGGTTTTCGAATTATATATCTAATTATTTAGGTATCTAATCCGAAGTAGCAGGCCCCTTACTCGCCCCACCCCCGTATCTCCCACATTACATTTTAGGGTTATTAATTACAATCTTATATGAACCGATTGTCAACTATGTATTAATTGTGGAAGTTGATAGGACGATGCAACATGATAGTACAACGCATTCAGATATTTCAATGTTAACTTATGCTAACCTATGCATCTTGGAAAATGTGATAGGGCAGCAAAATATTTTAAATATCTTGTCTTAATTATTGAATAGAGATGTGTGTACTATAAGCCATTTGGATTTGTGGAGTGACGAGGAATTTAGCTAGTTTGTATTAGGTTGTGTGTTCAATTTCTCTCGTTACATATAAAAAGAGAGGAAGGTTATAGTTAATTATAATTTTTTTTTACAATCATATCTTATCACCGTTGATTTCCATCGATCAATGGTTGTTATTTATTATGAATTAATAATTAATTAATGAGTTTAATTTGAAAAAATGATAACCGTTGATTGACGGAAATCAACGGTGATAAGATATAGTTGTAAGAAGTTGTAAAAAAAAAAAGATTGTAATTATAACCTTGCTCATAAAAAAATAGATGCATATACAATGGTAACAACGTTTATTCAAAAACTCACATAAACATGCTTAAATAGTGCGCAAGATAAAAAGTTGAGAAGAGAGTTAAATAACTTTGAGGGTTAACTTAAGGGGGCGTTTGGTACAGGAGAAATATTTTTTAACCAGGAACTAAAATTTGCAGAGAAAATGATTGGAAGTTTTTTTAGTCGGGTAAGTTGAAAAAAGGTGTTTGGTATGACAAAATTTTTCCAGGAAAATTAAAAGAATTTTACCATGTTATGTTTGGATGAGTGTAAAATATTGATCGGAAAATAAATTAAATTTACCAAACTATCCCCAAAATATATGAAAATTGAATGTCTTTGTGATGTTTCTTGAGACTGGCTTATAATGAAAATCGTTTGATCCACTGAATGGTCCTTCTCACCACTACTCACCAATAAAATAGTGTACCACAAAGTATCAATCCCATGCCATGATACAACATTTGCATGGCTGAAGTACTATTACAATTTTTGATCCAAAAAACAAACCACAACTCCTCAGTTGACATCAATACCACATTTATTGATTGTGAATCCAGCATGCAATTGAGGCCATCCTAGGAGACACTAAAACAGCAGTGTTTCCAATTAGAGGCTTTAGACCCACTGCATGCATGAGTTGGCTTGTCGTACCAATCATTCATTCTAGTTTTCATCATAATTAAATATTATCCTAAACTCAAGGAGTGAAAAATCTGTACAAAAAGATTTGACTGCAATGTACATTCATAACAGAATAAACACTTCCAGCACATGATAGTGATTACATTAATCTACTCTGATGTGTGATTATATTAATTCTGAACCATATTTAAGTTCATTTATCAATTGTAGTAGATTGCTGAGGTAGTTAAAAATTGTTGTTACTTTCATCGCAATACCCTGTCAAGATTCATTGCTACTAAAAAAGATGGAAGGAAATACATACAACTTGATTACCATAACTTGTTACAAGCGTACAACACAGTGGATACTATATGCCATTAACTAAATAGACACTCATACGGACCAAATCATAAAATACATGATGGAATATTGAATTGTCTGAGACAACTACGAAATAACCAGTTGGTTCAAGACCAAGTTGTAACATAAGCAGACAAGCAGCTCTCATCATGCAAGGACTTCATTGACTTGTGGATTATAGCATTACCAGACCAAGCACAGAGAGTAAGCACTATATTGCTCTTGAAGGTTCATACCAGCCCATCCAGGCATTAGCGAAAAAAAGAAACAGAACAAACAGGTGAACAATCATCAATGAACCTGAATCAAGCAAAACGGAGACCTTTTTTCCCGATGTGCAGGTCGAATACGGTACTTGTCGTCTTCATCAAATCTGCGAAAAAAGAAAGCAGGTGAACAATCATTGATGAACCTTCAAGGTGGTACTTTAGGAAAGAGAGTGTTCATGATTCCAAGACCTACCAGCAAAACGGTGGAGAAGCAGCCGACGTACACCAAAATGCTTGTGCTTCTGATGAAAGTTGTGATTGACGAAGTAACTTTTGTTTCACACCACGATAAATTACGGTTGAGAAGGGTGTTTTTGTCTCACAAAACTGTTTTTAGTTTCCCTCAGCATGGTGAGTTTTTTATTCCACGTTTTGAATAGAAAAAATTGGACGGGAGACATTTTTTCCAACCGTCAATTACTTTTTCCCCGTACCAAACATCGCAAACTTATTTCTCCTACCACTCTTTCCTGGGCAAATTTTTTTTTGCTTCCTACCAAACAGCCCCTAAGTGACAATATAAATTCCAATCTCAAAAAATTACCAAAAGAGCAGGAATTTTGGAGAGAACCTATTCGATTCAAGAATAGTTTTATATATGTGTGAGTCTCTTTTCTTGCTCGTCATGAGAATATCCAAGAGATTTTGAGTTGCTGCGAGGGGGTAATTAGGGTCACAGAATCAGCAAAAGAAGATTAAATTGGAAGGTGTTATATAGGGTCACAGAATCGGGAAAATTAAATTAAATTGGAAGGTGATATATAAATATTACTTTAATCAGACTAATTGGATAACCGATTAACTGGTGGATATATTCAAAGAATTAAGGAAAGATTCAAAGAGAGATGGAAAAGTAAAGGGCATCTATTCTCTAGCTGTAACCCCCATGTCTGCCTAGCGTCCGTGTGCTTGTCTAAAACAATGTCAACTATTGATCAATGTTTATATCTGATTTTCTTTAGGGTTTATTATCTATCATTTAACATGATTAGAAAAATTTTCTTACACTCACAACATTTTGTGGGGCCTACAACAATAACAAAATTCTAGCACGTAAAATGAATCTCTATAACATTACACAATCACTTTTTCTACAACATAACTCTTATAAAATTATTTTCTTTATGAATATTGCTACTCGTACAGTTCGGATAATTGTGTACTTGAATAGTCTTAACGTGAGTAGATGCTGTGAGTCTCATTCGGTAAGCTCTATAATTGAGGTAGGGACTCACCTTACTTATTTTTCCATTTATCTGAACCATCCGAGCTACTCCACTATACTCGAACCGTGTGGTTTCGCCTAATTATCTGACAATAATTTTTTAAAATAAAAAGCAAAAGTACCAAAAAGAGGAATTTGATACTCTTCTCAAAAACTAAAAAGATTAATCGCTTTGAGGAAAAAAAAACCTTAAAAAAAGTTGTCATAAAATTACATTTCTTCTTAACTTATCTAGTCGCTCCTATAGTTTTTTTATTATTGTTTTTTAAGTTGTCATCTCTTTATCTAACGTGCATGGTTAATTAATAGATAACCCAGCAAAACTTAATTCATTTTAATAGTGATAAGATCACTCCAACTGCTTTATAAAGCAATCAAGAAATTCAACGATTCATTAATAAACACATAAATCAATGTGGAAATTCAGTGATGAGCGTGAAGATAGATATACAAATACCATTTAATTAGTTGGTTGTTCAATTTCTAAGGCCATGTAGCAACATAACTAATATCCAGTCAATAATTCGATACTAACAATTAAATAAATAGCATTTACCAAGTTGGTAAAGGGGATTTTTATCATTTAGGTTCACAAAATCTAGCTCGTTCAAACCTATATAAATATTTGGGAAGAGTTACGTTTACAATTTTTTTGTTTATAACTCTTACAAATGTATATTTTCCGGAATACATAATTGAGGTTGTAAGAATTGTAAGAATTGTAAAAAAAAAAAATTGTAATTAAATGTAACCCCACCTAAATACTTATAGATGAATAATGGACGTTGAAACATAAATTTATTCATGTGAATCTTCTTTTGCCTCCATTCGCATAACTTGCTTCAAAAGCAATAGCTATATATTTACGATTGAAAACATGGTAATATTCCGTCTCATTGCATAACAAACCATCATATTCACTAACACTTCTTCGGCATATATATGTAAATGAATACCCAAAATCTGAAGACAATGTATTACATATATTTCACATGTACAAATATGCAGCTTGTCATGACTTCTTTATCTTCAGTTATTTATTTCACATGTACATATAATTCATGACATACATAGAATTGGATACCTTTTGCGATCAAAGGTAAAATAACCGGAAGAATTATTTTGAAAAAGGATTTTTTGTTTTTTCTTTTTAAATGGAGTTTTTGGGTTTTACATTAACAAAAGAAATAAATTTGTTACTGATGACCAAAACTTTTATATCAGACTAATTAGCAACTTTTTATGCAAGTAAAATAGAGGTAAAATAGACAAGTTTGTTCAATTACTAATGTTATTAAAAGATAGACTAGGATGAAAAAAATCATAGAAGGGTAATTGATAAAAAAAAAGTATAGGGTTGTTAGTGATAAAAAAAAAAATTACAAGGAAGTTTCTAAAACTTTATTTTTATATTTGGGAAATCTATACTTACTATCATTTTAGTCTTACCATTCTTATTATCTATTTGGTTACCGCTGGATCAATTTAAAATCAATAGTAATTAATTTTTTTCCTTTTCAACCTTAATTTGATTTTAAGTTGATCTAACGATAATAAAACAATTAGTAAGAAGGGTAAACTTAAAATATAAAGAGTTGCCATTTGGTAAGATCAATATTCGGAATGCGACCCAGCAACGGCAAGATTTTTGTGTTCCTTATGGCTTGTTTGGTTTTCGGAAACGTTTTCAATTATTATTCTCCGAAATTTATTTTTATTTTTGGATTTTCATGAATTTGGAAATATATTTCATTTTTTTCTCTCTTTTCCTTCCCGCACCTAAAATAGAACCATTCCCACCTCCTTATATTTGATTCAAATCCAGCCAATCCCGACCCTAGGTGCCGTTTGGCACAAGGGTTTTTTTTTTTATTCTCGGAAAATTGAAGGTGGTAATCTTATTTATCCATGTTTGATACAAGATTTTTAAAATTTGCTCAGGAATTTGATTTTTTCGGGATTTTGTTTTGTATGTAATTTTTTTTGAAAATACCATCCAAGAATACTATTCAGGGGGTGGTATTTTAGGATTTCTATGATAAGGGAAAATTTAATACAACTAAACATAGCTTCAAGAAAATTAAGCCAACATTTTCGGGAATATTTTAGTCTACCAAATAATTTTTTGATAACATTTCCATAAAACTTATTTTCTCATTATATTCCTGAAAATTATGATTCCTGGATAAAAAAATTTTCTCCTCGTCCGCCACCATGGTATTTTAACTCCATACAGAATCCTGCCACATAAGGCTCCTACGTGGCCACAAACCCCAAACCTCCACCACCGTCTATATATATAGAAGATCAAATGAGTGCGGGATATCATTTTCATGGAGAAAAGTATAAAAATAAGTGCTAAATTAAGAAGTTGAAATCGAGGTCAAAATTAAATAATAAAGAATGGTCGATCTTCTCTGCAACTTAAGAATAGAGAATGCTGTAAAGGAATACAAGAGTTTATTTAGTGCTGGTAGAGCATGCAATATTCACTGGGGTGGAGAAGTGAGAAAGAAAAAAAAAATTGATGAGAGAGGACAGACAAAAAATTTAAATTTTTTTAAGCCAAATGTCAAAATTTCAATTAAGGAAGTCCTGATGCACCATAATATTTTTCAAGGAATACGTGCTATGAACTAGTTCAATAAAATATTTTTGGCTTTGCAGAATCTAAACAAAGTTAAAATCAAAATACTTAGATCAAATACAGAAAATGGAACATTGAAAAAAAAATTGTCAAATAATTTGTTAAGAGTATACTTTTCCCATATCAAAGCTACAGTACCACTCCGCTCCAACATCGTCTCACAACAATAAAACATTACTAAGGTTATTGTAGTATAATCGTAAAACTTTCCAAACAACTTAATCGCTTAGAATTTTATCTAACATATTTGTATGTTAGATACAATCCTTTCATAGGATGTGAATGTGTGCTACAACTCCTTTCATAGGATGTTTGTGAGAAGTTATATATAAAAACAAAAGAGAAAAGTGTTTATCTTTTTAAATGACACAACTTATATCCTTTCACTCTCACAAATAGGTGAGACCCACACTTTTTTTTTTCTTTTTCTGTCAACTCTCTCTCCTCCTTTATCTATCTCTTTCTCTTTCCTAAAATGACACAACTTTACCTCCTTTAAAATGATACACACTTTACCCAAAAACAAAAACCACAACACACATCTTCAATTCAAGTTCTAGATAGTGTTTTTTTTTTTCTCCCGCCAACAACATCGTAAGATAATCGATCGCTACATAATGTTAATTAGAATAGCAAACAAATGAAAACTGAATCAAGCAAATGATACATTGCTACAAAAGAATTAAGCAAACATAAATCACAACTAAATTAAGAAACAAGTTGAGCATTATTTTGGGTGTAACTCACGGTAGCTTGCCACGTTGTGCATCAGTTTGGGTTTAATTAATTAATTCACAAGAGCTTGCCATGTGACACTAAGAGTAGTCATTTATGTAATATACGATTTACTATTGAGAGGCAAGTGACCAAATTGATAATGATATGACTATCTCAAAATGGACTCAAATTTTACCGAAACCTTGAAATCAGTCCTTTGATCAAGACTTATGCTTTGTTATATAAGCGCCAATGTTTTTTGGATTTTCAGAAACGATTTCATTGATTTTTTTATTTTTTGTACTGATTTTTTTTTTATAGTTTTTGTTATTTTCTTTTTCGTTGTCTATTTAATTTCATTGTGAACTTCACTTATTTGGTTGTTTTTTATTAAATAAAAATATTATTGAGAGTTGCAACTACTCTGAATTCTTATTCATTATGTTATGACTATTATAATTTGTATGCCTGAAGTAGTTCAAAACCAACTACAAATCATAAATTGGTTTTGAACCATGAACTAGTTTGAGAAAAATAATATCAGTTGAATAAAATAAAATAGTTTAGTTCTTAGAACCACAATTAGTTTAAACCTATTTAATTCAACAACAAAATCAGTTAAAGGATGAACTATATATATCACCCTTAATGTCACGTGGTAAGTCTCATGAGTTGCGCCCAAATTGACGCGATACTAGTTGCACATCAATTTAGGTGCAATTCACGATAAATTAATTTTGTAAATTAATTATATTAGTTGCATAAAATATTTTAAAACACATTACTTTTGTTATTTACTGTTTAAATTGTACTTTTAAATTTTTGTGCCCACAGGAGATGAGTCATAAGTCTAGGCATTGTGAAAAACAAAGATAAAAATTAATGTAAATGGTTTAAGCTCTATACAAAGAGAAGAGATATTCTTACTAACAAAATTTTCTATTATCAACTTACTACCTATCTAATCACCGTTAGATTAACATTTTCTCTCTCTTTGAAAACTTTTTAACATTCTCTCTCTTTGGTTCAATGATGATGTGATGGGGAGTAAGATAATAGTAAGAATTTTTGGTAGTTAGAATATCCTCACTCTTATACAAAGCCAAAGTTCCAGATGTGGAGATGTAATCCGGGATTGTAGAGGCAGGTGAATCTTTTGGGTTTTTCTAAAAAAATTGGTGGTGGAAACTCTATGGTAACCTTGGGCTAGAGTAAACATAAATTTTGGGCTATAGACAAGTGTGGGTAGAAAATGACTCGTCTTCGGCAATAGATTTCATAACTCATGGGTGCCACGACAACCATCCATTGTTTCCTTTGATTTATACTTTATAGGATCAGATTGCTTATAGAGCCGCCATATTAGCCACTAACTCTTTCAAGCACAATAGGGACTTGAAGATATGGGACCTGATTATTGGCCTTCAATTGAGGGACATAGTCGGTTTAGATCAGCCTACTATGTGCTGCAATTAGCACAGTTTGTTTTACTGTATTTCCTTTTTTTTAAAAGAAAAAAAAAACAAGGATAAAACAAGAAATAGACAAATAGTGTGCACTAGTTGAAGTATAGTTGTCGCTATTATGATTACGGTGGCTGCGACTTCAAAGTTAGATTGAGACAGTCACCAATCAGATGACAATGCAATAATTTTCACGTCGAAAAATGGTCATATGGAGTGTTTATTAAGGCTGAGATGAGGAGGAAATAGTAATAAGTGGATAAGAAATAATATGTCAAAGTTAATGGCAGGAACAAAAATAAATGACTGCCTACTGCATTTAACTTTTAACAAAAAATTTAATTTCAAATATGCTCATGCCTATAATTTAAATAAATAAATAAATATGTGAATATATCAGTTTGGTGTTTATCAAATTCGGAAGCTGTATATTGAAAACTCGTTTTATTTGACTCAATCCTATGATAAAGATTTATTTTTTGGGGTTCATGTTTTCATAAGTGAAGTCTGAATTATAAAGTTTTGTTAATTTTTATTTTCAGTGAAAAATTAAAACATTAAATCTCAAAGCTCAATAAACTTGCCTGTTTTGAAGCTTGATAAACATAGCTCTTAAAAGTTTCTAGTAATGCTTATTTACACTCTGGAAAGGAGAATTTATGCGATAAAAGAGAATTAACCTTTTTCGCTTTGAGGTCAGGATTTCCAGACACTTATATCCAATAATAAGAAATTTTGAGATTGTTAGTTTTATGACACTCACCTAGGACTAAGGGTGGGTGTCATGACACATGCATTAATGTGTGAGACAGGGAGACGCACTACTACATGAATTTGCATATAGTATCTAAGATCACATGCATTCTTTGTTTACAGAGTTGAGGTTATCCCTTTACTAATAAGCTTCGACCCCAGCAAATCCATGATGAATGCTATATTGTAAAGGCCAATGAGTCTCTAAAGAAAAGTGGCTGATGCTAAAGAAACTTAGGGAAGAAGCCCCCATCTTGAGATCTCACCTCAGGAATTGCTTGGAATAGAATAAAAGTGAGATGCTTACAACCACATACACGCACCGAGTGAGTGACAGAAAGACAGAGAGAGCTATAACTTTCACGTCAATCTTTCTCAATGTCAAATATTCACATACCAATGTATTGCTGGATGACAAATGACAGACCTCACCCCTCACCCAACTCTGATAGTACCCTCTCAACCATTAAAGGAACACAAAATTTCTCCTCTATTGTACGTGCAAGAATTGCCCCAACACACTGCCAAAAACGTTATTCTATATTGAAGCTTGCATTGTTAGAGGTATCACAGGCAGAAAATGGCCAAGAGATCCGATTTTGCACAGAAGCTGCTGGATGATCTGCGCCTACGGAAAGAACAAATGGCTTCTTCTCAGAGGTCAAACCAATCCAACCATTTTTCTGTAGGTAAGTTTCAGTCGAAGATTCGCATTTTCTATTGCTGGCTTCTGAAATTGTATGACCCCAGAAATATCCTTCAAACAAGAAAATAGCTATTCGATTTCATTGAGTCATTTTTTCAGGTTACCTTTGGGTTGTTTACCTTGTCTTTGTTGTTGTGTTCTGTGATCAATTAATAAAAACATATTATGCCTTGTTATACATAAGCCCGTTACGTGCTATGAATGCTTCGTTTTACAATTTATTTTCTTCTTTTCTGGAATTCTCTTTTGTCCCTCTTTCTCTGCTGTCAATATACATGTTCCAAGTTCTTGTACTTTGACCTTTAAATGGGACTTGTGCTAGAATAGAGAAGAGCGAGCAATTGATAGAGCAGCTGCCAGAAAACATCAAAAGCAAGGGAATAGTTATGAAATGTTCAAGACGGAAAAAATTTAGGCATTCCCGAAGCAAGATGTTTTTCTTGCTAAATACTACTGAATATGTGGACATCAACTTTGTAGCCCAACGTTATCTCCTTCTTTTATCTGCATTTTTTGTGTTTCAGATTCTGTGACATATATTCAGTGAGATAGTCATAAGGGACTTCTTTTGCCACCTAAGAAATTGAAGATTGTCTTTTCAATCGAACATTCAAACACCTTCCCCACTTACCCAATAATACTTTAAATACATTATTAACAAGTTTCTATCCAATATCCATTAGTACTCCAAAGCACATGTTGGTTTAAAATCCAATTTTTTTCTTCCTGGAAACCATTAATTAAATTGAGGTATTGCCTTACGTCAGTCTTCACTATTGGGCTTTAAAAAGATGAAATGAGCGCAGTCAATTTCACTTTTCATGAACCAATTCCAATATGTATGCCTAATGTTAGTCTGAGGGGCTAGGGCTGCAATTTATTAGCGACACTCTCTTATCAATATTATTTTTATTATTGAGTAAAAATGTCAAATCTCATGTTAATTCCACTAATAAAGTGTGGGTTCAGGTACTTAGTATTTTAGTAGGCTTACAAAAGATTTAACCTAATAATAGAAAAGAATATTTAAAAAAGTGTAAGACGTAAAAAAAAGAATGTGTTCCTAACATTCTTTTTTACCATAATCCTGTGAACAGACTTTGACCGCACATAGTTGAAGTACTGAATAGAGCCTATGAGTGTTTCTGCTTCCCTTTTCTAGTTGAGCATTCCATTAACTTAAAAGAAACTGAATGTCGACAAATGTGAAGGGATAATTATGTTCTGGAAGCACAAACAATACTAACAAGGTGCTTACGTCGTACGTAGCAAAATTACAACTTGGCATTACAAAATACAGCAGGTTTTTTTAAAATAAAAAATAAAAAATAAAAATAATTTAAGAAAAGGGGAAGGGGTGTTACATGCTAATTTAGAGAACTTCGATTTCCCTAAAACAAAGGCAAACATTCTAATGGTCCATGGTATGAAAGAGAATATACACTGATATCTAGAAGAGACTTCCCACTGTTCATCTACCCTAATTTATGATTGAAATCACAGTGACATTGTATGGAAATTAGATTTCAGAGTTTTATGGCATTACGACATGTGCTCTCATAGTAGCTAGCATAAATTGCGCAATCAAAATGAAATTTTCTTCTGTGAAAAAAGTTATAATGTGATCTGATTTCGCCAAACATGTTGAAACAGATGCATATGCTTACACCAAACAAACATACAGGGGATCCAGAAATACAAAAGCTAATGAAATTGTAAGTCATGTTTCATATTCTTTATATAAAGTAAAGCATATAGCAAACGCTCTTGTTTGCTAAATTATTTGATGTTCGGCAGGTTAGTTCCAGAACGGGGGAGATGCTGAATAAGTCTAGCAGAAGCCATAGATCAACAAACACCGGAGGAGTTTCAAATCAGATTGTTCCATATGGGAAAGGTCAGAGCTCGGCGCCAATGGGTGATATGTCCCTAGCCCTGGCTTTTGCTTTTGAGAATGGAGGGAAACTAAAAAGGGCTGATACTTCTTATGCTAATTCAATTATGGGTTTCCTTCACCAACTTAAGAGTGGAACTATGGAATTCAGCGTGTCAGGAAGACGAAGCAATTTGGATAGGCAACTAGCTTCAACTAACCACTATCCTACTCTCTCCCCTGTGCAGATAAATGAGATATCCAAAGGTGCACAGAAACTAAACCAGATATTGAGAGCCTGCTCCAATGGTCTTAACATAGATACATATTCAATACAATTTGCAAAGGAACTATTACAAGGAGCTATTGATTTGGAAGAATCCCTCAGGATGCTAGCAGACCTTCAGAAAAATTCAGAGTTCATGATTACCCAGCAGAAGAAAAATCGGATCACACTATTAGAGGAGGATAATGATGATGACGACGACAACAGAACTATCAAAATTTCTGAGCAAATGCAACTGGCACCACCAACTTTCTCCTTTGACAAGCCCTCAAGGCATACTAAACAAATCCAAGAAGTTGGAAAGGCTATTTTCATGCAGAAGGCAATTACTCGTAGCTACTCCAAGGAAGGCAGAAACTCAAATAATGAAAAGAATAATGTCAAGATACAAGTTTCTCAGAAGCGATCAACCAGCTCTAGCTCTGACATTAGCAATTTCAATGCTATTTCAGAACAGAAAGACCAGACAGCCTCAGAGAAGGGTAGGATTCCAAATGTAATAGCCAAATTAATGGGGCTAGACAACCTTCCTGAGAAAGTGGAAATGGAATCAAAATACATGCTACAGAAGGATTCAGCTTATACACAGAAAATAGAAGGAAATCATGCAATGACATCCAAGCATATTGAAAAACGAAGCACTAGGAAGACTGAACAGAAGAACAAACAAACAGACAATCTGATACCTATGAAAAACCAAAAAGTGATTGATGCCTTCACAATGCCTGCAATTCAGGATGATGAGCTGATGTTTGGTGCAGATAAAAATGTGCTCATCCAGAAGGCCAGCTCTGAGTTGGTTGTTCAGAATGGAAAACCGTTATGGAGGGACCTGGATTCAATAAAAGCATCCAAACCCAAAGGCTTTGACAAGACCAGCATCAAAATAGACAAGCACAACAATAGTTCTGCTCAAAGGAACCTTATTAGACAAAGTCAAAAAGATGTTCAGGTGATAGGAAGAAAACAGGATCAGCCAAATAACAACAGAAGAGAACAGAAAGGCACAACAAAGGGCAGAACCAATGATCCAGTTCTAAATAATATGCCGGTCCAGCTGGAACAAGTGCATGAAAGATCAGAAATTAAATCTTCCATTCAGGAACAAAAAGAAATCAATGGAAGTACTATTCAACCAGAAAAAAAACACACAAACAAGAACACCATGAATAATGAAAAGAAATCTTCGAACCATCTTGGAGTTCAAAAGTCATGCATACTATCCAAAAATGGGCCTCAAGAAGAAAAACATCATAGAGAACAGCGGGTCCAGCTGAGGGAAGAACCAATATTGCTGATGATGAGACGACAAGGAGAGAGTGAAATGACATCCAAGAATTCATCAAAAAACCCTCATCAATTGATCAATCCTCAGAAGAAGCAGCTATCCATAAACCAAGCCACACTGTTTAAGAAAAACTCTGGAGAAAATGTTGCTGCTAAGAAATCAGAAGGCCTTTTATGCAGCCACTATGATGATCATGATCTAGCAAGAGATGAATTTGAACAAAATTCCTCTCCAAGAGATCAAGAATTTGAACGAGTTAAAGGAAGGCGTGGCATGAAAACATTTACAGATGAAAAACACGTTCATAAACTGGCCAGCAAGAAGATAAAGAATACCAGAAAGCAAAAAGTTGACATGCCTGGAGAGATTGATCAAGCGTTGACAGGAAGAAATGGAGCAAAGCTCATCACCAAACAAGGAAAACAACATATTCACGGTTTGCAAGAAGAGAGAGGTAAAGCATCTGACAAATTTAATGTCTCGAACGAAGCACAGCAAGAAAGAGTTAGCATGTTGAGAGAAGCAGATGTGCGCATCATTAGCTCCAATGAACCAGTAGCTGTGGCTGTGGCTGAACCATTTGATGTGCGGCACCAGCCACACAAAGAAGCTGAACTGGCTCCTAAATCATACAGTTCTGGTGGTGGAGAACTTCAAAGCCTACAAGAATCGGTAAGCTTTATTTCCCAATGATTTGGTAAGCTCTTTTTTATTATGATCTAAAATTGTAACACAATGTGAACAAAATATAAATTAAATAGTGACAAGGTTTCTACCCCAAAGAAAAAGCAAAACACTAAATTTCTATGCAAGCTAACGTAATCATTGTTAAACTCACAGCATTATCAAGATGTGAGATCGGTAGCAATTAATTTGCAAGATCAAGTTGTTCCTGTGACTGCAGATGAAGGATTCAAGACTGGTGAAGTTGCACTACATAAAATAAATGGTGAGTATAAATATGGTTTTTAGATTCAAGTTTTACTTCCCAATAAGAAAAAAGCATCTCATGTTATGTTATCTAGTACATTAAGAAATGGCAATTATCTCTTTGTTAGCTCCCGTCCATCATCTTCCTTCATCCTTCATAATATAGCCATAACCTTTCCCAAAAAATCCATCAAAATCTTTCATCTGGAGAAGTATGGCTCAAGAAAACAACATTCACCCTCAACTCTTTTGGAGATGGGGGTGAAATGATAAGCCTCACCTTCATACTGTTACACGAACCCACAAACACGAACAAAGAAATCGTACCAAAGAAAGAAAAACAATGAATCTTATTGATGATATAATATCAATAAGAAAAGGAGAGAAAACCCTCTTCCCCTTACAACTGAACTGAGGCACTGTTCTGTTTTTCCGAGCTAACAAATCTCAAACAAGCCAATGTCCCACTCTTCTACTCTCCTCCTATTTAAAGCTAATTTGTTATCTCTACAATTTTAACCGCCTAAATATTCCAGGTAACTATTCCCTGCCTCTATCACATTTCAACGAGCCTGTTGTACTGAGAAGCCTCAAACTTATAAAGGGCCGACCCAGTTCAAATACCCATTTCGTGAGTGTCTGGGGAAGGGAATACTCTAGGCGGTCTTTCCCCTGCTTTTTGCAAAGAGACTGATTCGAACCCGCGACCTGACACACCACGGCAAGCAAGCCTACCGCTGAGCCAAGCCGGCCTTGAAGCGTCAAACTTATAAATAGATTAAAAAAAAAAAAAGGATATAGTTATATATATAAACAACTGAATGGACAACAGTACTTTTGGGCTCTGTATCTAATCTTTAATATTGAATTTTTTTCTTTTGGTCACAGCACATCATTTTTACCCAAATTGTAGATGTGAATTTATTGCTCTCAAGTAAGCTCGGCAGAATCTGTAAAAAATATTGATGGAGTTGTTAATGTCACAGGAATTCATGAGGACAGAATGGGTATTAACCACTCACAACCACAAGGCCAGAAGATTTCTGAAATTAGCAATCAACAGCCACTAACAGAAAGTGAAAACCACCTGAAGTGGATTTTGGTGATGAGTCGATTATTCGTCGACACTGCAGAAGCACTTTTCAGAGTCAACATCCCCTTCAGCGTTCTTCAAGGCGGGGGTCAGGACAATCCAGACGAAGGTAGCAAACTCACATTAGACTGTGGCTATGAAGTGATGAAACGAAAGGGGATACGGCAGGAACTCAAAGTTCATACTTGTTCAAAGATATTAATGAACGTAAGATCCTTAGATGAATTGGTTAGGCAGCTGAATAAAGATATGGAGAAGCTTAAATTCTACGGAAGGAAAAGAGGTTTCCAAGTTGATGTTGAGGAGTACCTGCCTAAAATGCTGGAACATGATGTCTATGATAAAGATCCAGACATAGTGTGCATGTGGGATTTGGGTTGGAATGACGAGACATTTGCATTTATAGAAAAATATGATGTTATAAGGGATATAGAAAAGCATGTCCTTTGTGTACTTGTGGATGAGATCACCGGAGAACTTTGCACCTGACGAAAGAGAGCTGCCCTAACTTTTTAACGTGTAAATTTTTTTTTTTGTTAATGCAATTTTGTGCATTATAGTTTATGAGGATTTAATTACCTTGAGTTTTCATCCGGGAGCAAAAAGTGACAAGAATGTTATCACAAACGGTAAAATATTGACTCTGATTCTATATTTCATTAATGGGTTTTATTAATCTCATGATAAATGAAATAAATTATCTCATGTCATAGAGATATATTTATGGGTCCCACTACTTGAAAAATAAAAAATAAAAGATAACACAGTTATCGAAGGATGTGTAGGAGAGAAATTTATCACATGTAGCATAAGAATGATTTTTACCTTAATTAATTATATAGTTTTACAAAAGTAACATTACCCATCATTTCATTCAAAACTTGTCCTATTTAAAATTAAAATTCCAGATATGGTTGTTGATGGGATGGGGACTTTGCTTATTGTGGGGACTATCAACCAGATGATGCTCTTGTAGAGGTATAAGTGATAAAAAATTCACACGAGATAGATAATTCTAACACAAAGCATACGAGATGAATATTTCGGTAAATATTATTTTTAATTTATATAATATATATTATATTTAATATTCAATAATTTAATAAAAAAAATTATAATATCCATCAATTTAAAAAAAAACTTAAAATATTTGGAATATTTATATTAAATTCAATAAAATAATAATTGTAATCCAACGAATCTAATAGTTGGAATTAAATATGTAACGCAATTTTTTGAACTTTTTTTAATCGATACAATACGCGTTGAAGTATCGGAAAAATATCACGAAAAATTGTAATACTTGAAATATTGATTAAGCCTATATTATGGATGTTGTTTTATGGGCTGGACGCAAACCAGGATAGATGGATATTGTTTTATGGGCTGGACTGCTTCTTGGGTTTATTTAAGGGAGTAATTGAGGAGGATACGTACAGTACATGTACAACACATTACACATTACAAGAAGAAGAATTCATCATTCATGGCATCATCGTCAAGCTTGGGCTTCCTCGTCAAGAAGACTTACAGTCCTCCTTCGTGGGCATCCCATCTCCGCCCTTTACCTTCTCATATCTTCTCTCTCGCACATGTTTGTAACCATATATCAATCATTTCTTTTTTCTTTTTTATTTCTTTCTTTCTTCCTTCCTTCAAATGAAATGAAACCAAACTATCCATCTAATCTGTGATATATATACATATGTCAGGTTCCGAGTCCAATTCACAGATGGAACCTTCCCAATTTGCCAAGCAATACGGAGGTGTGGCTGAAGCGTGACGACCTTTCAGGAATGCAATTGAGTGGAAACAAAGTCAGGAAATTGGAGTTCTTGATGGCCGATGCCATTGCTCAAGGTGCTGACTCTATCATTACCATCGGAGGCATTCAAAGCAACCATTGTCGTGCCACTGCCGTTGCTGCTAAGTATTTAAACCTCGACTGCTTTCTTATACTTCGCACTTCTCAGGTAACAACTATCCTATCATATCCTATCCTAACCCCACTCAAAAATCAATTATCATTTTCTTCTATCTATCAATCTCTTCCCCTTTCTCAGCACCTTGTTGACCAAGATCCAGGACTCGTAGGGAATCTCCTCGTTGAGCGTCTCGTAGGAGCTCACGTTCAACTTATATCCAAAGAAGAATATGCAAAAATCGGAAGTGTGGTCAGTCAACACATTCATTAACCCTTTGCTCTTTTACTTTCACTTTTCTGCTTCTTACTTACTACCAATTCCTTCTTATCGTCATTGCTAGCTCCGAATCTTAATGATTTAGAAAAATGTTCTCACGCTGGATTGCATCCCAATATAGTTGGTGTTTTTGTTGTGTCAAAATTCTTGCTGTTTCGTATTTCTCAAAATTCTGCTTCCATTTTAGTTCTCGCTTATTTCTCATTGAAATATGAGTCAGCTAAGCTGATATATTTTGATTGTATATATTGCTGTCTAATATTTATTTATTGAACTTTTTCTCAGACACTTACCAATGTCCTAAAAGAAAAGTTGATAAAAGAAGGGAGGAGGCCATATGTTATTCCCGTTGGTGGATCGAACTCTTTGGGAACATGGTGAGTGAGTCTATATCATTGAGTCATTTCTTTTTATAACATTATGACCCGTGATTCCTTTCAAATTACTCGTTCTTTTATTAAAGGAACATATACTCTGTCCGTAGGGGGCCACAGCTAATACAACCTATTTGCTTTTTGCCCGTGTAATCTAAAATTTGACCATGCTTACTGTGTCTTAAAATCAATTCAATGGGCTAAAACAATTCTTAATGATTTAATATGTCTGGGTTGACTCTGATAGAAAAACTCATTCTTCAACAATTTGTAGTGTTATTTGAATTGAAGATAATTGAAAAAAAAGGTGTATCACTTTTATGATTTAATGTCTGACTAGTAATATAAGCAATAAAAACTTTGAAGAAAGTTAAAATTTTCGCTGACTGTTTATTGTTTATTTGGCTATTTATTTTCTGCTGTTGCTCATTGCTAAAATTAATCTAGAGATTCTATTTCCTGTTATTCAAGTTATATAGTTAAGCTTTGTAGGTAAGACTTTACCATGGTCTAAATCCTCTATGCCCACTTCACCCAACGATGGTTGTTGTTTTAATATTTTTTTTACTAAAAATGTATTTGCTGTGAAATTGGTGAAGGCTCACATGGATAGAAGTTTTGAACTGCATTGTTGCCCAAGTCTTGTTTTCAGATACTTTATTATTTATTTATCTCACATTCTTATTATGTTTAAATTATTCTATTCAGGGGTTATATAGAGGCAGTTCGGGAAATTGAGCAGCAGATTCAAAGCGGGACAAGCAATGTCAAGTTTGATGATATTGTTGTGGCTTGTGGCAGGTTATGGTCTAATTGATTTCTTTATCCTTTCCTTAGTGATCATGGGTATAATATAGTAAATCAAGATTTGGTGGTGAAAATTATGAATGCCAATGTTTTCAACTCATGATTTACATCCAAACTTCCTAGTGAATGTGATTTTAAGCAGTATTGTGGTTCATTTTTTTGTTTAATTTACACACTACCATGAAAAAACACTTTCTATTGAATAATAGTTAATTATATTTTCATCTATTTAACATCCTACTTTTATTAATTTCCAGTGGAGGCACAATTGCTGGTCTGTCACTGGGATCATCATTGAGTACATTGAAAGCAAGGGTATGTCTTCCTTTTAGAAGATTCGTATAGTCCATGTTTTTGCAGACTTCATGTATCATTTATGTGCTCCCTATAGGTACATGCATTCTCCGTTTGTGATGACCCAGATTACTTCCACAACTTTGCCCAAGGCGTGCTTGATGAACTCAAAGCTGGTGTTAACTCGAGAGATATTGTCCATATACAAAATGTAAGTGACTTGGTTAAGTGGAACTGTAGATCAGGTTCCATTTTTTTCCTGATCGATAAGATTTATAAGGTTCTTTGTTGAAAGTATACACATGCAATTTCTTGGTCTTTCTGCTGTTGGTTTTCATGCTCTATTCAAAATGGAGTTACCCTCATCTAGAGGGGAAAGGAGTACGTACCGGTAAAGCAAATCAATGATCAAACTCCTACGACCTGACATGCTTGCTTGAAAAGTCACAACTTAAAGTGTCTTTGATAAGACTGGATCAGATATTAGAGTAAAATGCACACCACACACAACAAATGGTCCAGTAGAACTGGATTTTCTATATATTGCTCAATGAAAGAAGTGCAATAACAAGGATAGTTTATTACAGTAAGGAAATAAAAGGACAATTGCAGAAATGAGAAAGACAACAACGTTGATACGCCCTGAGGCTGGTTCAGTACAATTCTAAAGGTACTAAGTTCTCCCAATCCAAGTTCCTATTTCCCAGCCTAGCATTTCTTCACGCCTTCCACTCCTTAAATCCCTCGGCTGAAATCAGGTGCCAACTCAACATTATTCTCATTCATAACAAACTTTCTAATAGAATACCCATTTGCAGTTGAGTCACCATCCATATATAATTACCTGTGACGCTTCCTATAATAAACCTTTAGTGGGGTCTTATCAATACTCCCCCCCCCCCCCCCAAGACATTCACCTTGTCCTCAAGGTGAAAATTAGGAAGTTGGGCATTGATCTGAGTTGAATTCTCTCATGTGCTTTCGAAGGAAGGTAGCTGGCCCCATTTAGTTAGAACCTCTGTCTTCCCCATGGAAGTTTTACGCCATTGCAAGACACTCTCAAGCTGCACTTGAAGTTCCCAATCTTCGGCTAACATGGGTGGTAAAGGTTGCACTAAAGTTGTAGGCAAGATAGCTTTTTTTAAGAGAGACACATGGAAAACATTGTGAATCTTGGAATCATCTGGCAAGACTAATTTGTAAGCAGTGGCTCGAATTCTAGCAGCAATCTCGTAAGGCCCATAGAAGCATGGACGAAGCTTTTCATTAAGCCTTCTAGCTAGGAACACAAGCGGTAAGGTTGAAGTTTGAGATAAACCATGTCTCCCACCTGGAACTCTACATCCCGTCTATGTTGATTAGCTTGTAACTCCATCCGATTTTGTGCAACTGCAAGTTGTTCTTGCAGCTCTTGCAAAATCAGATCACGGTCTTGCAGCATAGTGGTCACCTCGTCCACTAGAGATATTACAAAAACAGATCTGAATAAAGTGGGAGGGTCACAACCATATAGAGCTTTGAAGGGCGTAGTACTCGTGGCGCTTTTGAAGGTAGTGTTGTACCAAAATTTGGCCCAGTGCAACTAAGAAGGCCAAGTCATGGGCTTAGTAGAACAAAAACACCTCAAACAATCCTCCAAATACCTGTTCACTATCTTCGTTTGACAATTGGATTAACGGTGGTATGCCATACTATATTTCATTTTAGTGCCACTACATGGGAATAGTTCAAACCAAAATGCACTATGGAACACTTTGTCCCTTTCACTCACAATGGATGATGGGAACCGATGCAACCTAACTAGTTCCGTGATGAAAATTATAGCCACTTCCTTAGCAATGTAGGGGCGTTTCAGGGGAATAAAACGAGCATATTGAGCCCTAGGGAATCCTCCAATGAAATCAATAGAAATATTAGACCAGACCCTTGTAGGAATAGGCAAGGGCTGTAAAAGCCCTCTTGGTGATAATGTAGAAGTCTTGTTCTGCTGGCACACAGAGCAGGTTGCAACATACTCCTTAATCTTCTTACGCATGTCTTCCCAATAAACCAAACTTGACACCCTCTTGTACGTACGTAAAAAACCAAAATCCCCCCCCCCCCCGACTTAAGAGAGTCATGAAATTCATGAATAGAGGAATGAACTTGGACTGTTTCGCTAACACGAACCTTCCCATATAGAATAAATGTCCTCTATGTAAGATGAACCCAGAATGAGCTTGTGGACTGGTCAACAACTCTTGTATAATGGCTTTCATTCTGCTATCATTTTGTAACACCATCGTATTGCAAATTTCTTGATAAAGCATTAGCAACAACGTTTTTCTTGCCGGGTTGATATTGAATTTCAAAATCATACCCAAGTAACTTCGAAATCCACTTCTGCTGGTCTTCCCCCAACACCCTCTGATCCGTGAGGAATTTAAGACTCATTTTGTCCGTTTTAATGATAAAATGTTGGCCCAAAAGGTATGGTCTCCCCTTCTGAACAACAAAGACAATTGCCATTAATTCTTTCTCATAAATGGACTTTTCCAAAACTTTTGGGGAGAAACCATGACTTATGTAACTAATTGGGCGATCTTCCTACATAAGAACAGAACCTAACCCTCTGCCTAAAGCGTATGTTAACATTGTGAAAGGTTTGTTGAAATCTGGTAGAGCCAAAACAGGCACTGAACACATTGATTACTTCAATTGATCAAAAGCAAACTGAGCTTCTTGAGTCCAATGAAAAGCATCCTTTTTCAATAGGTCCGTCAAGGGTTTTGCAATTTTCCTATACCCTTGAACAAATTTTCGATAATATCCAGTCAAGCCCAAAAATCCCCTCAACCCCTTTACATCTTTGGGCATAGGCCAATTAGACATAGCCTTAATTGCAGGACCAGCCTTCACACCATCGCGAGAAATGATGTGGCCTAAATGTTCAACCTGATGCTGGCCAAAGCTACATTTTTTCCAGTTTGCTACCAAGCTGTATACCCTTAATGTGTGAAGAACCAGCCTGAGATGCTTAAGATGATCTTCTTTGTTGTTGCTATAAATCAATATATCGTCAAAAAACACTAAAATAAACTTGCGCAGAACGGCTTCAGGATCTCATTCATCAAAGACTGAAATGTAGAAGAAACGATGGTGAGCCCAACGGGCATCACCAAGTACTCATGATGGCCCTCGTTGGTTCTAAATGCCGTCTTGGGTATGTCTTCCTCCCACATTCATATCTGATGATACCCAGACTTGAGATCCGATTTGGAATAGATACAAGATCGTCCCAATTCATCTAAAAGCTCCTCAATAGTAGGGATTGGGAACTTGTCCAGTACTGTGAGTTTGTTGAGCACCCTGTAATCCACACAAACTCTCCAGCTACCGTCTTTTTTCTTTACCAGGATGATTGGACTCGAATAAGGGCTGACACTAGGTCTTGTTATGCCAGCGTTGAGCAGTTCAGAGACAAGATTTTCAATTAAGGATTTTTGGTAGTGGGGGTACTTGGACCTCACTTCCAGGCTTGAGCTCTATAGCATGATCATGCCGACGAGTAGGTGGTAGCCCTTGTGACACACGAAATACGTCTTCGAATTCTGCCAAAAGATGCTCATGTTCCAACCATCACCTCCTTCTGCTTGTGTGTCTTGAACCCACTGTTAATCCACCACGCATCCCTGACCTTCGACCCTCAGCGCCTTCATCGTGGAGCGAAAAGAAGCTAGGGTTCGTTTGCAAGAGAAATGAATCCCCCCATAAGATTACCAATTCCCCCTCAACCTGGAGCTTCAGTGTTAGTTGGTTGAAATCCGTTGTTATTTCACCCAAACTCCTCAACCACTCCAATCCCTGAATGACTTCTGCTCCTCCTAATTCAAAGATGAACAAGTCTTGACAAGTTCGTAGCCCTTGAATCTGTAGATCCACTTGACAACACACACCTTGGCTTCCCACTCCGAGCCCATCCCCCACCTCCACCTTGAAGTGACGTGTTTCTTTTATCTTTAGCCCCATTTTCTCAGCCACTGAACGACTCACAAAATTATGCATCGCCCCACTATCGACCAAGATTGTCACCTTTTCACCCTTAATCAAACCCCAAAGCCTTATAGTTTTGGTTCGATGAGAACCCTAAAACGCTGTTGATCGAGAGTTGCAGAACCTCCTCCTCCATTTTTGGTTCGTCGATCGGTGGGTCTTCCTCAACTTGCGGATCCTCTTCCTCTTCGTCAACCACCATCAGCTGGAGCTGTGCGATCTGGCAGCGATTGTTGGGATCCCAACGTTCTTCACATTTGAAACAAACACCCCTTCGCATCCTATCTTGGAATTCCGCTTGCGTGATTGTCTTCCCTCCTCCCTTCGCATTGTTGCTTCCAGAACTCTCAAGCTTTCGAGTTTCCCCAGTTGTTGCCGTCTCGTTTGGGTGATTTTGACCACCTAAATGCGTGTCGTTAGCCACTTGGTTTGCAGACGAATGCTTGTTGGTACTATGCGTACTTGTATTGTGAAAGGCTGAGGGTTGTTGCGAGATTGGCAAGTATACCGTTCGTTTCAAGTAATAAAGTGATAAGTAAAGATCGTTCTCTCGAGGATTAATGCACCAACTACTAATTTAACTATTCCCCTTAATTTGGAAAAACTCGATTTAATTGAGAAAGTAATAATATTGTTCGCTGTAATTTAAAAACAGAAATAATCAAAAGCCTGCAAGAAATAATCAAGAATGTCAAAGAAAATATGTGTGGTTATTGTAAAAGAACTGCAGTCAGGATGCACTTCACCTCCGATCCTCCTTTATATTCCTAAATTGAATTTTATAACTAATTAATTTATTAGCTCAGACAATTCATTATTTCCCTATTAAATAGTTGAACCCTAATGTCTTAGTGTTTTCAACTCTTTAACCCAATTAGAATCCTAGTGTCTTAGTAATTCCGCTTGAACTAAGCTTTAAGCAAGTGAATTAAACAGTCTGCAATCTATGTAAGCCTATGTCTAGATCATACACAGATTGTTATTCTACCCTTGTCATAATTAAAACCCCAATATTCCTATTGTGAGCTCTAACCCTCAAAACCCTATAATAGAGTGATCAATTCCATAAAGGATGTGGAAAAATTAACACAGGCAGAATAAAACTAAATAAATTAAATTAATTATAAAAACAATTTAAAAACTAAAAAGGATTCACATTGGATCCGTGATCTCAACTACAAAAAGAACTTAGCCAGACATATATGACTTTAACAAATTAAAATAATAAAAAGAATTCATAAAATAGAAAGAAAAGAAGAAGATGAAGAGGAAGAATCAATGATCTTCAACTTCGTAGGAATCCTGATCTCCAGCGTGAACCTCCAAGAATTCTCTCAATTCTCTCCAGCCAAAAGATCTTTTCCTCATGGTGCTTAGTCTCTTTTTATAGACTTTGTTCGCTTGTTTAGAAATCCTGATCAAATCTTTCCTTTACGCTCTCCTCCAGATACCTTCTGATGTAAGGTTTAAAACTGTCACGTGCTTCCCGCGCTACTAGTGCCAGGTTGGCGCTGATAGCGTGGGACTATTGTTTGGAGGCAGTAGCTTCGCGCTACTAGCGCGAGTCTCACGCTGATAGCGTGAAGAAAGGAAGATGCTGGCACTGATAGCGCTAGTGCCGCACTAGTAGCGCGGTGGCTTCAGATTTGTGTTTTCCCTTTGCTATTAATTGGGCCCTTTTTCTTGTACTTTTTCCAACAAAAATATAACAAAATCAGTGATAAGACACCTGATTAAGATTTATCAATTTAATAGTAATTATGGACTTTTTCATTCAGAATTGATCAAGATTCTTGCTCTTTTTGGATTAAAATCATATATATGTTGGAGGCATATCAAGGGTCCCTTCTTGGGCTGACTAGCACAGCCCAATTCAAGTCCCTTGCCTCCCCCCGTGATTCCAAACCCATCAGCGACCCAAGGAGCATTCCCTTTCTCCATCAACATAGTCTCCCTCATCATCTTATTTCTATTCGAAACGCCATTGACTAGAAAATACTGCTCCACCTTTGTCAGCCATGAAAACACATTGTCGCCACCAAACCTTGGCAACTCGAGTCTGGGGGGCCGCCACACCTTCTCCAAAACCACCTTCTAACGTGTATCGTGGTGCTGACTTGGTTGACTCACTACTCTGCCTACTAGAGCGACCACAACGGCGACCTCTTCACGGCTCCGTCCCTCATGATTTCGAGGATTCTATTGCAGCAGTTGCAGGATTTCATTCAAATACTGCTCATTCCTTCGATGGCGTTCCTCAGCGATCTCCTCGCTCCTTCTAAGACGCTCTTCTACAATTTGTAATCGATTGTCCATTTTGCGAGTAAGTACCATACAGAGCACCCCTAGGATCGGAGTGCTCTGATACTAGTTGATAAGACTGGATCATATGTCAGAGTAAAATGCACACCACACACAAGAAATGGTCCAGTAGAATTGGGTTTTCTGTATATTACTCAATGAAAGAAGTACAATAACAAGGATAGTTTATGACAGTAAGGAAATAAAAGGACAATTGCATAAATAAGAGAAAGACAACAGTGTTGATATGCCTTGAGGCTGGTTCAGTACAATTCTAGAGGTACTAAGTTCTCCCAATCCAAGTTCCTATTTCCCAGCCTAGCATTTCTTCACGCCTTACACTCCTTAAATCCCTCAGCTGATGTCAGGTGCCAACTCAGCATTATTCCCATTCATAACAAAATGTCTAAAAATACCCATTTGCAGCTGAGTCACCATCCGTATATAATTCCCTGTGATGCTTCCTATAATAAACCTTTAGCGGGGTCTTATCAGTCTTCAAATACCTACGTTTGTGATCTGGAAAACTTGCTTCTTCATCTGGCTTAACAATGCTCTTTGATTGATGATGACAATTTAACTGTTAACAGGCCAAGGGTCTTGGCTATGCAATGAACACTTCTGAGGAGCTTAAGTTTGTAAAAGAAGTTGCTGAAGCTACTGGTGTTGTTCTCGACCCGGTATACAGGTATTTATTTGTTCCAGACATTGTATAATGTCAAAGTTCTATGTTTATATCTACTATGAACGACATTACTTTATCTTTTTTCACTTACCGAAGACCATTCTTTGTACATCACATGATTCTCTTGTTCACAAAATCAGTAGTTCTCTGCATCTTATTTTAGTAGGATTAGCTCAACTAATTGATTATTATTCTATAGCTGGAAAAATTGTAATTCCTTGTTAAGTAGAAGCATAAGGCCATGTATATTTGTACATCTTGTAAAAGTTTGTGTAGATGCTATCATGGAAAATTGGTGAACCTTCTGAAAAGATTGATTACTCAAATTGATGCAATTATTTGGTTGGGATCATAGGCCTCGGATAAGCTTACATTCTTCTTCAGTTTATAGCTAATCATTATCTTTAAGAGACAGAAAATAAGTCCTATGGAAATATATGTGAATATGTAAAAACTAAATTCTACAATACTAAAACTTATGGGTCATTCTTATTCTCGTAGTTACATAAATAAGTAAGTATTTATTTGTTTATTTTATTTGTTTTTATTTTTATTTTTATTTGGGGGTGGGGGGTTTCTAGGTATTAAATTTTCCACTTTTTATTTAATACTTCTTATTCTTGGTTCCTTAGTTAGCATGTGCCTTGCTAATTCCAAACATAAGTTAAAAGGGAAAGAAAAAGAAAAAAATGTCTAAACTGAAAATGTTAAGAAAACCAATTCCCATTGAATCCCGACCCGACTAGTGAAGATTATCTTTGCTTATTTGTTACATAGTTTTACTCTTGTATATTTACAAAAAGACTATTTTTCCATATTAGAGCCCTTGATCTTTCGGTAAAAAAAAAAAAAAACAATTTTACATTTTACCCTTTCCGTCTGAAAATGTAAACGTAGTTAAAAGTTATACATTGAATATTACTGATTTTACTCAACTTACATATTCGGTTGTTAATACCCTCTCAGCGGTAAGGCTGCTTATGCAATGCGGAAAGATATGTTTGAAAATCCGAAGAAGTGGGAAGGTAGAAAGGTCCTCTTCATACATACGGGTGGCCTCCTAGGATTGTTTGACAAGGTCGATCAGCTGGCACCTTTTGTTGGAAATTGGCAGCGAATGGATGTTAATAGTTCTGTTCCCAGGCAGGATGGTATCGGAAAGATGTTCTAGAGAAGGAAAAAAAAAAAACCGTGGCATTGCTTTCATCTATGTTTTGTAGTATGTTGCTTTAAATAAGTTCTACATTCTAAGCAATGCACACACCGAACCCTGAAATTCAGTTCAGAATGTATTAAAGGGCAACTATTTCCCATCTATATCATTAAAGTGAAATTATACTCTTGTGTTATATGAGATTCATATCTCATGTTACACTCACATAAAAGATGTGCTTATTTTTTTATAAAAAAATTGGTGGACTCCATTTTATTTGTTTGATAACATAAGATAACTTTTTTTCTATTACATGAAAAAAATAAATCCCATCATTAGATGACAATAATTTCCTTCACGGTTGCGTTGGGTATTATATTAGTTAGGATTGTGAATTCGTCTTGGTGGGTCATGTTGGTTTGAGGTTTGTTAGAATAAAGATTTGTGTCAAAATATAATTCGTTCATTTTATGGATTAAGATGACATAACACATAATCTACCAACATAACAAAAATGATTAACTTGAAATTAATTTGTGGATTCAACCCGATCTTTGTGATACATATGCTTATAATATTTCATTTTCATAACGAACGGTTACAGACTTGAGTATACCTGCTGTTATCTCAGTACTTTTATAACTTAAGGGGCTGTTTGGTATGCGGTGTTCTTCAGAATTCCCGGGAAATTGAATTTTTTTAAATTTTAAATTTTTGGATATTATCATAAATTGAATGTAAAAATCATATTTTTGAAATTCGAGATTCTCGGATAAAAAAAAATTTCCTATACCAAATGCTCCCTAATTGTTTTTTCAATTTGTAAGGTGGTATTAAACAGTTCATAGATATAAAAATAAACATGATTTATAATAAAAAGCGATATTTGGTATCATTTGAGGATTTCATAGCAAAAGTGATAGATAGCAGGGTCATTATATTGCATTATCAGTTTTGCGTCAAAGATGATGTGATGAATATGTATTATGTTGGGGCCTGATTATGATAGGAATTAGTAAATAGTCCCACGAAAAGTAACCACCTCCTTTGTATTTAGTATAATTGAATTTTGACTACTATATGAATCACAAACATAAATCCAGCAGGAAATAGTAGACTCGTGGATATTCCTTCATTTGCACGCCGGGATTAAATAATTTCGTCCTTTGTGGTGTCCAACGTGGCATAGAACTCCATTTCAAATTCCTAACTTACCAAATTATGACAGGAGAATGAGTGGAATAATTTTAGTGGGCTGCAACAACACTGTTATGTTGATGTGGGCATTGAGTAATGCTGAAGATTGTAGAATCTTTTTCACTATGATTCTCTATAGGGGTTGTCACAAAGAATTGAGCTTTCACGAGTCCGATTTATATATGACAAAATGTTTCAATCACCCTAGGTAGACTTAAGGGATCATTGCATCACTATACACTTAAGCCGAAAGATATGGCTATGATGGAGTTCATGTTCTACGTGCTATTGATAGGTTTCACTACTTGTAAAACAAATGAAAATTTCTCTTTAACTACACACCTTATGTAATTGTTGGAGCACCTTATATCTATGGAAGGATATCTTGCTGATGGCAGCAGTTGCAGATTATATAGAGTGAGGTATCACTTTCATATCCCTTTTTGATAGATAATTGGTTATAAACTATAAATGTTACCAAATTTATTTTCTGATTAAATGCATAAAATTGAGATAATCATGCATTTTCAATACTAAGCCATTACGATACCCACATATTTGAGGCTAAAGTTTGAGGCCTACAAATTCAATTGGGAATTTTAGAGGTGTTATATGCCATCAAGGTCAGTATTAGGCCTACACTACATAATGCAAACCTGCCCAACACGGGTATTTACATCTCTGTCCCGTACCTAATACCCATAAGCTTAGAAGTGAGTTGCACTCAAAGTAATCCTTTCAATCTGGATGGCATTCATAACCAAGTCTGAAGTAGTATTGACTAGTATTTTAATTCTGAATAAGCCAAGATAGTGGTAATCATAAAAATAATACCAAAGGTATGAGAAGGGGGGAAATTGAGGGCATGTAACATATTAATGATATAGGATATGATAGGTTGGTGTACCATTCTTGGTGGGGGTCATGATCAAATAGGAATTCCTTAGAACATTTGAAAAGTTGGTTTTCAGTAGTTTTTGCAGTTGAGAGGTGAATATAACTTCTAAAAACAGAAAGCCTTTTCCCCAATATTGGTCACTGTATCTAATTAGAACATCTAAACCAAGTAGAGGAATCAGATGGGGGAAGATTTTTCCTGTGGAGCAGAGAAGGATCTGAAAAATAAACTCGCTTGACTATTCAAAACTAATCAGAATCTCTACACACTCGATGTTTATAGTATTGTTTTTATCAAATTTCTTAGTGGGGAAGGAAGTTCTTGGATTCTCTTCTTCCTGGTCATGTCAGTTAAGCTTCTTGCAAGTTTATCAAATTTCTTGGATTCGCTTGACTACTCATTATTCTCATAGTGGAAGTTTGATTCTTGACTAGTGTTCCGTAGATTTTTACTTCTTACTATTGGAGAAGGTTTGCTCACATTAAACATCTTGACTGTGTGCTTCTCTGTCTCTCTCCTTTGCATTTTTATTGTTTCCGCTGCACTGGCCGACCTGATGACTCAGGCCGACTTCTAATTTTGACTATTATGTAAAGAAAGAATGGCTAAACAATAATACAAGAGGATGGGTGAATTGTATGTTACTTTCAACACAAGAAACAAATGAAAACAAAATCCATTTTATAAGAAAACAACCAAGAGCGTGATAGAACAAAATTATAACCTTTCCCAACCCAAACACATAATTAAAACAATTCAAATAACATGCAATAATAGAGATATTGCAGCGGTAATAAAATAGTTAAGGAAAAAAAAGAGAAAGACTCCAAAATTTATCATGGTTCACTCTCTAACCACTTGAGAGCTATATCCAGACTGAGGTCGTCGATCCACTATCTTCAAGCTTCCAACCGATGCTTGAAGAAACCATTTTATAAGAGGAATTTTACAAGACCTATGATCTCCCTAGACCACCCTAAAACCGAACACCTTCAAGATCACTCCACTTGTACCAATAACCAATTCATAATTGGAATTTTACAAGAACTAAGATTAAACGTTGATCACTCTTAACCTAAGCCCCTTAGGATCACTCTAATCGTCTCAAAACCAAACACAGTGTTAAACAACGTTCTAACAATAGTAGAGGAGCCTCTCTACATTCACAATTATAAAAGATTTGAAAAAGAAAATAAGGAGAGAAGAAAAATATTGAACTTTTTTTCTCAAAATATGCAAAACTGCCTAAAATTTTGTTTAATCCTTGTTTCTCAGTGATCTAAGTTGTTTCTTCTTTTAATTCTCAAAAAGAACTTTGAATAAGAAGTCAAGTTATATTTATAGTCTTTTTCTCATAATCAAACCCTAAGGAAAAAAATTTAGATTTTTGGACTAGATATTGTATCATGGTTTTTAAGAAAGCTTTCCAAAATATCTTTTTGAAAATAAAATCAATATCTTCAAATTAACTTTCCAAAATTAGATAAATTCAAATCAAATATTTTAAAAAGGAAATTAATCTCAAATTAACTAAATCAAATCGAACCTTTCAAAAAGAAAAATAATCTCAAATTAATTTTTTCTTTTTCAAATCAAAAATCAAATCTTGAAAAAATCATTTGGATTAAAAATAAAACTTTTAAATCTTTTTTCCTTAGTTTCCACATGTGTTAAGAATGTGATTCTCTCAATGCATGAGTTTATGGTCCCATACCAAACCATCGTCAGAATTTTGATACATGCGATGGTTTGTACAAGACTGGATTTAGTGTTTGTAGTTGGAATCGCAATTTGATATCTGCCGAACCCCGGCACAAAACACTGGGAAGCAGTGCAATGGATTCTCAAGTATCTCATAAGAACAACAAATTTATGCCTCCGATTTGGAGAAGGTAAAATTGAGTTGCAAGGCTATACAGATGTTGATTTAGGTGGGGATTGCCGACTCGAAGAAGTTGACAACGGGATATTTGATGACATTTGCAGGAGGATCTATCTCTTGGCAATCGAAATTGCAGAAGTATGTGGCATTTTCGAGGACTAAGGTCGAGTATATACCCGCGACTGGGGCAAGCAAAAAAATGTGCTGGATGAAGAAGTTTCTCTCCTAACTTGGCCATGATCAAGACAAATATGAGCTAATGTGTGATAATCAAAGCGCAATTCATCTTGCGAAGAATTCGACTTATCACTCCCGCATTAAACACATTGATGTGAGATATCACTGGATCCGAGATGTTGTGGAGGATGGACAACTCAAACACGTCAAAGTTCACACCTACCTCAATTGGTCCGACATGATGACTAAGCTGGTACCAGCAAGAAAATTTGAAGACTGTTGTGAAGGTATCGGGTTGCTGCTGATGCGAAAGAATTGAAGTCGGAAGGGAGAGATTTGTTCGGTAATTCCTCCTTCAATGCTGCACAACGCCCAATGTTATTTTTGTGGGGCTCAAGAAACCCTAGTTTACATTTTTGATATTCTAAAATCTTCCTTCCTCTTTTATATAAACTTGTGTTATATGATAGGTTAGGGTTAGACAATTTAAGAAAATTTTGAGAGAGCACTCCATGAAGAAGTTTGAGTGTTAGACCTTTTTAGGGAAGTTTGAGTGAATACCCTCATTGTAGGTGAGGTTTGAGTGTACTACCATATTTAGTAAAGTTTGATATCTTGTATCCATTATTTCCATAGTGGAAGTTTGATTCTGGACTAGTGTCCCGTGAGTTTTACTTCTTCACATTGGATAAGGTTTTCGCACGTTAAACATCTTGACTGTATTTTTCTCTGTCTCTCTCTCCTCTTTGTTTTTATTGTTTCTGCTGCGTTGGCCGATCTGATGACTCAGACCGACTTCTGATGTTGACTGCCGAGCTCTGAGATCGATGTCTGACTTGCAAATGTTTCTGTGCCGAGTTTGAGGGAACCGAGTTCCCGACAAGATCCATTTGATTTTTAGGTTTGTTGATGAGTTAACTTTAGATACTAGCTAGCATAACAAGAATTCCTTCAATACATATTGCAAGCATGCAAGTACAAGAGAATTGAAGTTTCGGTACTACCAAAACTAATTTCATATAACAGTAAAATTGCTGATTTTATATAAGAAAAGTTGGTAAAACGGCTGAACAGTCAAGGACGCACTCTGTACATGAAAGTTCAGTCTTTCATGTCTATCTCTAAAGGATGTAAGCTGTTGTGCTACCACGTATTATATATACATGCCAACTTAATGAAAAAGACTCCAGCAACATACCCTCCACTATAATATTGTAATTCCATTAACATTATTGATGAGAAATTCGCATTTAATAAAATAGCTGATTCAAATAATTAAGTATCAACCACTCTTCTTTTTCTTTTTCTTTTTGATAAACGGTATCAACTACTCTTAACCTTAATTTGAAAGTTCAAAAATAAAAATAAAAATAAAAATAAAAATAAAAATGGAAATCCAAGTTTAAAGATAAGAACTGACAAAACTTAAAAGCAATATTAATTTAATCTAAAATATTTGGATTTTACTTGAACTAATCCTATTTAATTTCATTATTTTAATTATAATTAACTTTTAATCATCTCACGAACGAGGTGAAAATCCTAATTTATTTGATTTTTTTCAAGCCATGCTAAATATATTAAATAATATTTGTTATCTATCTTCCAATGGTAATAAATGCTTGAACAGATGAAGAAAATCAATTCAAATAAGTATGAATAGTCACAAATTCAAGTAATATTGTTTTGACCTCAGTAATTAAGTACACCGATCGTACAAGTAATAAAGTGTACTGAGTATGAGATCATTTCCATGAGGATTAGAATTTCAATCACTAATTCGCTATTTGCGCTTTAATTGGACAATCAATCAAGAGAGTTAAATGAAATTTGATCATGAATATTATATGAAAAAGGGCCGAGGGCCGACCCAGTTCAAATACTCACTTCGTGAGTGTCTGGGGAAGGGAATACTCTAGGCAGTCTTTCCCCTGCTTTTTGCAGAGAGACTGATTCGAACAAGAAAGTAAAATTAATTTGGATTACTTGTCAATTAAGAAATGCAATTAGGAACTCGGCCCCCAATTTTTCCGTTATATTCTGAATTAAAACCTTAATTAGTTGGCTTTTATATTGACAATTAATTCTCCTAAATTAGTTAAAAGTCAATCCTTCGGCATTCTAACCCTTTTTTCCCTTAAGAGAATTCTAATTCCTTGATGTTTCTCAAAAGGATTTAAGCATTGATATCAAGAATTATAAAAATGGCACAATTTATATGTGTATTACTAGAGTCATACAAATTAATGATAAACGAGTCAAACCAAATTCATATAGCAATTAATATCCTATTGTTATATATGAATCTTAATTCAATCTACAAGAACAGCTCATAGATGGCATTAAGCAAAGGCACATTCATTTAATATAAAAAGGAAAATTACATTAAAAATTAATTCAGAAACATAAAGATTCATTTGGATTCAATCTAGCCCTAACTACAAAGAGAATCTAGCCTAACATGGTGAAATTAAGAACACAAGAAAATAAGAAAGTTGTGATGGCGCAGTGAATCTTTAAGGTTTCCAGCATAATCTCATCTCCGGCTTTCAAAAGCATGAAAAACTCGCTCCTCTGATGAAAATTACGCCTCTGGTGTCAAGTAATTATGTCAAAGGCTCATGAAAAATAGCTTAAATAGGTGTAGGAATCCTTGTTTTATGAAAATCATGTAATGGGTTTCAATTGGGTTGCAATTGGACATTAAACTGGCTGGAGCGCGTTAAAATGCGCTATTTTGAACACAAAAACATAGTTTCGTATTTTGACCATAACTTGAATTGTACTCGTTCAATTGATATGATCTTAGTCTTGTTGGAAAGTTAAAAGAGAGAACATGATATCCAAATCCATCATCATGAGTACGAAAAATTGGTCGAAAGACAGCTTTAGAGATATTTTCACTAAATGGTTGCTCCTCATTTATCGCTTTAAGTCATGCAAGCTTAACCATTGTTCTAATATTCCAATTCAACTCAATTGACTTACAAAACAAGCAAAAATCATTCACGTAAGTTATTAATTCAAACTTCATGTATTTTAGGCAAATAATTCCATGTTTTCTTATTTTTGACTAGATATAAGAGTGATTTTAGTCCTGAAAAATATGATACACTATGGGTCTATCAAATACCAAAACCCCTAAAAGAATTATTTTTAAAAGAAAAAATAGATTTGTTACAAAAAAAGAAAGATTAAATGTACTTTTTGAACTTCTGCAATTCATTTCTGCCTTTGGTCTTTTTGTCTGTTCTCTTAAAGCTCTACATGTCTACCTCTAAATATATCCTTGAAGAATTGGTATACGAAAAATCATAAAATGCACAGGGAAGAGATTAAATACTAAAATCCAAATCAAATAAAATCAAGTAACAAACTTATATATTGAGTACAGCCCTTAATTGTGAAATTTTTGCAACACGCCAAATATATATTATCTATTAATTAATTTATTATTGCACATTAACTGCATCTCCCCACTTGATTTAGGATTTGTCAAATTCTTATGAAGACCATAAAAACAAATTACATATGAGCCTCGTCTACTCCAGCCTTAGTGCAAATTGGTGGAGAGAGAGAGAGAGAGAGAGAGAGGGATAGGTTTTGTTCACAATTGAAGAAAACGGCTGAGTTAGCAGTGACAGTTAGCGACCTTAGAGAGATGGTGGGTGAGGGATTTCTCTCACTTTTTAAACAAGCAATTTCTGCAACTTGGGGAACGGTTAGGCCAACGGTCAATGGATGATTTTTCCCTCATTAAATATAACGGAATGTTTACTAACTCTGCAAGTCATTTTGGATAAGTAGTGGACAATTATTACACGCTGGAGCATATTCTTACTATCAAAATTCTTTACTAGTAACTTACTACCTATCTAATCCATTAGAGAGAATGTTAAAAGGTTTTTGAAAAAAGAGAAAATATTGATCCAATAGTGATTAGATAGATAGTAAGTTGGTAATAGAAAATTTTGGTAATAAGAATATCTCTCCTCTTATTATATTACTAGATTACATTCCTAAGTAATCCATTCTATTTGAGACTATGTTTGTTTCTTTGTTTGTTTGTTTGTTTGTGTTTACAAGCAAAACACTTACCTTAACACATTTCTCATTTGGGGCAGGCAAAAGGGACAGCTAGTTAAAACCTCAGAGGACTCGCTTAATTAGAATTTACAAGTCTATCATAGACTTTAACAATTAATTAACATGCTTTACTAGAGTCGTCTGCTAGACTCTCCAGCACTTTAGCCAAGTTAATGATATTCTTAAAAGTAATGTAAAATATTAGGCATTGTTAAATCTTGGTCATCAGCGAAAAATTGTTATTATTAATACATTCTCATCACTTGCGTAACATCAATCACTTCCTAACCAAATTTCAGCAACTATTCATGCAGTTAGAATCTTATCGTCAATCATGTTGCACTTTTCCATTGTGGTCTTATATATTTTTTTATTTTTATTTTGGTAAAAATCGTGGTCTTATATATTACTTGACGTCCATGCATTGCTAATGGTACCGTTATAAAATAAATTTTTTCCGCAACCACTTTTATGCACGCATAAAAGGTATGATAATTCGATAATTATATAGTTGCTATCAGTAATTTAGGACTAAATAGTTTTAATTGCATATATGTTTCCTCAACTATTCCAGCAACATGCAGAGTAGCTAGTTAATCGACAAACAGACATAGATCGATGCATACATATTATTATTATTTATTTATTTTGAAAACTGATCCTAATTACCTAGGCGAATCAGAATCCCCGGTATCCCCACGGGTTCGACTATTTGAGCCGCCTATGGGATAATCCAGAGTTCAGGTGCGAGTCCAAGGATTACGATACTTATGCCCCTCCCCAGATAGTGTTGGTGGGCTCTCCCACTACTTATTCCCCATGCTACCAACTGAGCCACCACACTTGAGTTGCATACATATTATTTGTGTATATACTAGTTCAAGTTCTTGGAAGCTATATACTAGTTCAAGTGAGCGGCGGACCTGGGTACTTGCAAGTGTGTGCAAGTGCACACACAAATATTTTGGGAATAAAATAAAATAAAATATATTTTGGGATATCAACAAAAATTACAGGATCCAATTTAATCTCTTAAAAAAAAGTTTGACTCATTATCCTTTTAAATTCCAAAATAGACCCATATTAGTCCTTTCGAGGGATTAATGTGGGTCTTTTTAAATTCCAGAAGACCGTGATTTTGATTATTTGGATCTATTTTTGAATTTTGAGGATCACGAATAGACTTTTTTTTAAGAGATTAAACTGAGACCCATAATTTTTGTTTAGGACCCAAATTGTTCTATTATAATAATTTAGTTGACTCTTGATTACTTTTTTTATATTAAGTTAAAGTTTTCTTTAAAAAAAAATTCTTTATTCTTTTATTCTAAGTGTGCAAACATTAAAAGAAAGGATTTCCACATATTATTTGTATTTATATTTCCATGTTGTTAGAAAAGTGTTGGTATATTTATATTCATTCTTAATACATCAAAGATTTAGAATAATATAATATAATTATGGGAAAAGTGTTTATCCTTCTAAATGACATAACTTATATCCTTTCACTCTCATAAAGAGGTGAGACCCACACTTTAATTTTTTTGTCAACTCTCTCTCCTCCTTTATCTATCTTTTTCTCTCTCTTAAAATGACATAACTTTACATCCTTTAAAATGATACACACTTTACCCTATAATTATAACCATATAAAAGCACCGTAAGACAATGGTTAATTTATGAGGACATATATATAAACGAAATTCAGTATAACGACGACAAATATGTAGTAATTAGTTATAAAAAAAGGTTTTTAAATGGGAATGAAAAAGTTTTAAGGATTTTTCCTCATCAATCTGAAGATATATGGGGCCACAATATACGATAATATATGTGGATATGGAGTAAATTCTAAACAATAATAATAAAAAAATTACTCCCCAATTAAACCCAAATAACAAGTATGGGATAAGAACAATCTTTATACCTAACATTACCCTCCCATCTGAAGATACACAGGGCCACAACATATGACATTATATATGGTTTTATAAGAGTTATGTTGTAGAAAGTGAGTGTGTAATGTTATAGAGATTCGTTTTGTGTGTCTTATTTTTATTTTTTTTTGCTTCAAAAAGTACGGACCCCACAAAATATTTGTAAGTAGGAAATTTTTTTGTGTCAATGTTACATAATAAATGCAAACCCCATTATGTATACCATTAAGTGGATACTGGATATGGAGTAAATTCTAACCGTAAATAAATTACGACTTTACTAATGAACAGTACAAGCAGTTGTCTAAAATAGACTAAAGCACCATTTTATAACTTTTGGACAAAAGAATTACCCGATTAAAGCTGATTGAATAAGTTTTTCCAAAGTAATGCAGTCAAATATGTCATTTATGCTGACGGGACTAGTCCCGTCACTAATACTGACGGGACTCGTGCCACGTCAGCGCCACGTAGGCAATTCAATTACCGTAAAACTTCGGAAAGCCATAACTTGTGACTCGGATATCCAAATCACATGATTCTTTTTTTGATTTCACATAACTTTTCGAGATCTACGCAATGACACCTCATTTGATATATTTTATCTTACACAAACACAGTTTGAATTTATAACAATTGTACCACAATCATAAGAGTGTTTAGTCATAAGATCTTCAAACTATTTTTGTGCGAGATAAAATATGTCAAATGAGATGTCATTGCGTAGATCTCGAAAAGTTATGTGAAATAAAAAAAAATCATGTGATTTGGATACCCGAGTCACAAGTTATGGTCTTCCGAAGCTTTACGGTAATTGGACTGCCTACGTGGCGCTGACGTGGCACGAGTCCCGTCAGTATTAGTGACGGGACTAGTCCCGTCAGCATATGTGACATGTTAAACTGCATTACTTTGGAAAAAGTTATCCAATCAGCTTTAATCGGGTAATTCTTTTGTCCAAAAGCTTTAAAGGGTGCTTTTCCCTCTAAAATATTAATGTATGTGTTTCATAGAGAAGATATATAGTAAATGATCTTGTTTTTACATGGGCTATTTTTGTCTGCTACTTTTTTTATAGTAACATGCTAAATTTTCTTTTTGTATACGTTTTATGCATTATATCGACAAGAATATTTGCTTTCATAAATATATATAATTTGGGATTAACATTTTTTATGTTATATATAGAAGATTTTTTTATCTTCTGTACGCACATTTAATTTCATATTTTGCCATGTGGGGAGAGAAGAAAGAAAAAGAAAATATGAGATCCACACAATTTATATAGGAGACATCGGCGGACCTGTGTATATGCAAGTGTGTGCAAGTGTTCACACAATTTTTTTTGGAAAAAACAAAGAATAAAATATATTTTGGATCATGAATAAAAGTTACAGGACCCAATTTAATCTCTTAAAAAAAGTCGACTCGTGATCCCTTTAAACTCGAAAATAGATCCATGTTAGTCTTTTGAGGGATTATAATGTGGGTCTTTTTGAATTTTAGAGATCATAATTTTGATTATCTGGGTCTATTTTTAAATTCTGAGGGATCATGAGTAGACTTTTTTTCCTAAGAGATTAAATTGAGGCTCGTAATTTTTGTTGAGGACCCAAAATGTTCTATTGTAACAATTTAGTTGACTCTTGATTATTTTTTTTTATATTAAGTTAAAGATTTTTTTTATATTATTTTGTATTTTAATTTTTTTCTTTATTATTTTTTTTTGGTAAATTTTTTCTTTATTATTTTATTCTAAATGTGCGGACATTAAAAAAAATTCTAGGTCCTCTAGATAATTATTCTCTATAATATTAAAAATATTAATCCCATTTAATTTTGTAGGAGTAGGGAGAAACGGGCAGAACAGATGTTTGACTCAAAAGGGAGTTTTGTTCTCTAATCATATCGATGGAGGATGGAAAGTCTTCAGCACACGTGCAGTTGTAAGGATTCTAAGCTAAATGTTGTTAGTTACGCCTGAAAGCTGATCAAAACCTAAACCATCCATCCGTGTGCGTATAACTTTCAAATGGTCTAACAAGAATACCAAACCCCATCTTTTTTTTCATTCCCAAATATAATTCCTTTGTTATGTTACTTGTAAGACAAATATACCCCAATGGCTGTTCTTAAGTAAATATTATTCCTTTTGTTGATTCTTTTTTATCCCGCCTATATGGCCTAATTTTCTAATTATTCACACTCGCACACATTATAGCAAGGAAAGTGTTAAACGTTTTATGGTTGATGTAACATACTAAGGCATACCCATTAGGAAAAATCATCTGGGTTCAATTCAGTCTTATTAGTAAATAGATAAATATAGAAAATAAGCAAGCTTTGGTGGGTTATAAGTAGACGTTGTAGGTTAGAAACTTGGAAAGACGTTGAAAGCAGAACCAAACTCGCTCCACTAAGCAACCTCTTTTCTTTGCTCACATCACATGTATATATATTTATGTTACTTATAACGGGGTTTGTTAGCCAAAACGTTTGCATCAATCGCAGGTGCAAGGTCTGTCCAAACCTTCCCACTCTCTAACGGAAAACACTTTCCCATCCTCCCTTGGCAGGCCACCTTATATATTCTCTTTCTGTCTCTCTTTAATTCCTCTCCCTTGTCTTCATAACATTGTTATTCTGTTCTCCCTTTCCTTCAGTAATATAGCAAGAGGGGTAGGATCATAAGAGTATGCAAACCCTATTCTTGAATTAGGGTTTTCTGTTCTCTCTCTTAATTTGTTGTACTCGTTCCTATAGCTAGTTTGTAGAGAGAGAGAGATAACTAATATGTGCAGTAGAGGCCATTGGAGGCCAGCAGAGGATGATAAACTTCGGGAGTTGGTGGAACACTATGGTCCTCATAATTGGAACGCTATAGCTGACAAACTTCGAGGAAGATCAGGTGAAATGATCAGATCAATTATCCGATTAATCTTCTTAATTAAATAACTTTTATCTATATATCTATCTAGCTAACTCATCAGATAACAATTTAATTAATTAGAAATATTACCATCTTAATTTGCCCTAGCTAAAGATATATACATTAATTATTGAAACTACAATTAAAGCAACTAATTGTGTAAATAATATATATATGTTAGGTGGCTAGTGATGTAAGTAAACATAAATAATTATAACTTAAGGTAACACGCTATATTGTCTTCAATTTCTGCAGGGAAGAGCTGCAGGTTGAGATGGTTCAATCAATTGGACCCGAGAATAAATAGAGGTGCTTTCACAGAGGAAGAAGAAGATCGTCTTGTAGCATCTCACAGAATTCATGGTAACAGATGGGCTGTTATTGCAAGACTTTTCCCCGGAAGGACTGACAACGCTGTCAAGAATCACTGGCATGTGATGATGGCGAGGATTCGTCGAGAAAGATCTAAACTTTATGCTAAACAGCCTCCTCATCAAAGAATCCTCACTTCTTTTCTAGACAAGTATAGCAACACTAGTACTAGTGTCACATATACCCCTTTTCAATTTCCCAAGAACTTTCGTTTTCAAGATCCAAGTTCTTGCTCTACCATGTTTCAAGGTACGTACAATATGATATATATCCATTTTTCAGACTACATATTTATATATAGCTATAATCTATGAAGCACCGACACTTCAAAAACCCTGACGTGTCGTGTCCGACACTTCCCGACACTCCAACACACGTTATAGAAATTTTAAAAAAAAGTTTAAAGGTTACGTTGTGTTGAATTTTTAGTTCCAACTATTAAATTCGTTGGATTACGATTACTATTTTATTGAGTTTAATATAAATATTTGGGATATCTTATGTTTTTTTGCAAAATTTATGAATATTATAAGTTTAGATTCATTTTTTTCTTAAATTATTGAATATTAAATATAATATACACCACATAAATTAAAAATATTATTTAATATCAAAACGTGTCGAAATCTATCATTATTTAAAATTAACGTGTCTGAGTGTCATGTCGTATCACGTGTCCCGTATCAGTATGAGTGCTGCATAGGCTCTGTAATTATGTATTATTGCTTCATTTGTCCACAATTCTTATTTCGGCGTTGTTTTAGTAGTAGTGTTGTACGTGTCAATAATGAATATTTTATTTGTGTTTGGTTAATATTGCAGATAGAAGTCAATCAGTTGAGTTCTATGATTTTCTTCAAGTAAATACTGATTCCAATAAAAGCGAAGTAACGGACAACTATCCCAGAAGAGATGATGAGGAAGTAAATCAAGATGCTGTGGGGCCGCAGAGCAGGGATGGCGTTCCAATATTCATTGATTTTTTGTCTGTTGGAAGCTCTTAACAACATTCAAGATGTTGCATTGACAGAAATAAGTAAGGCATTTAAGAATATATATATGTAGTTGTAAAACATGTTTAAAATTCTTGTTAGAAGCTCTATATATGTATGTCAAAAATATATTAAAGGAATTTAGAAATGCTATAGATATTTGCATTCTTCATGATCTACGGTTCTTTTAAGTCGCTTGGGGTTAGAATTTGCTAGGGGGAGCTAGCGGTGGGAGGACCATCTAATGGTATTTTTATAAAATTGCTGTATACTGTAGCTCTAGGTCACGTTATCTTCTTAGCACATACCATATGTTATCTTCAGAGAGAAAGCAACAAGAAGCAATTGCATACTCCATTCTTGTCATAAAATTGAGAGGAGTCAAATGCTCTTTTCAATTGCGTTTAGAGTCAATAATGCATTTTTGCGATTGTGGGCATTGGAATGCGAATTATAGTCAGTTTGCAAAAAATATAATAAAACTATTAGAAAAGTATTTGTCCTTTTAAATGACACAGCTTATATTATTTTACTCTCATAAAGAGATGGATCCACACCTTTATATTTTTTGTCCATTCTCTTTCCTCATTTATTTATCTCTTTCTCTCACTTAAAATGATACACACTTTTTTCTAAAACTATACAAATAATTGTTGGAGGAAGGTTATATTGACAAACTTTTTTTTTACAAACTACACTATGTCTTACCGATAAGACTTTACTCAAGAGTATCTTACTGGTAAGACATAATATAATTTGTAAACAAAAAATTTGTAAATATAACATTCCCGTAATTGGTGTGCTTCATATAATGTGTTTATATTGTTTTAAATAAACCATTATTTGTTTTCTCAACAAACTATTAGCTAGTTTGTTGAAAGAAGCAGAATGTAAAAGTTATAGTATGAACATGCGCATATAATTAAGGCAAACAATATGATAATAATTTAAAATCAGGGTTATTTTAATAAACAATCTTATATGTATTGGGCTTGGGAAAAATTGTAGGGCATTTTTGAAAAATTCATATCACAAGACGGAAGTAAAAATTCTCAAAATATTTTATATTTTTTCTCTAAATCTTACATATTTTAATTTCCCAATATATATATATATATATATATATATATATATATATATATATATATATATATATATATATGAAAATGATCTTTTCACTATGGTATAAAAATAAGAATTATATGTGAAAAATGTGATCAATGCCTAACATAGGGAATAAGGCTTTTTAATTTTACATTAAAGTCAAAAGATTACTGCTCATATATATATATATATATATATATAGAGAGAGAGAGAGAGAATTTGGGAGAGATCAATGAAATTAGCTGAATACAAGTCAAATTTAATACATAATTAAGCTTGCTTATGTAATTTGGACACAGGAAATCATACTACACTAACATGGTAGAATGGCATAAAGAATCCCCAACTTTCACTTTGATTAGTATACTATTTCTTTGCCGAGCTTATTCGATCCCTTTGTTGTTATTGATATGTAGGAAAGATTTGTTGACGGGATAATTGTACGAATCGTGGTAGTTTAGGAAGAAGTTATCAATGTAATGAAAATCCAACCCGATCAACCGGTTTGGTTCAGCTAATAGACTGTATTTGTGATTAACCTGTATGAAACTGGTGAACTGGCATAACAATCATGACCGTTATGCTAATAGTTTATCTTTGTTGTTTTACTATCATTGTTATATTTATTATACGAGGTAGGATTCTTTGACACTGGTGTCAAATTTCAAATTCGACACCTCATCTGAGAGCCGTTAGATCAAAAAAGATCAACGGTGTCACATGCTTACAAATCAGAACCGTTGATCTTTTCTGATCTAACGGCTCTCAGATGAGATATCAAATTTAAAATTTGACACCGGTGTCAAAAGATTCTGCCTCTTATTATATATTTTAATATAATTAAATTAAATTCAAATGCTTTAATTAGTGAATCACCGGTTGAATCAATAACCTATTGATTCAGTATCCCCACTAAATTGATGACCAATCAAACCAAATTAATCATTCTGGTTCAGCTAATAGACCGTACATGCAGTTAACTGGTATCAAAACTCGTGAACTACTTTAACAACGACCTATGCTACTAGTTTATTTTTTTTATTTTATTTTGGTAACCTTATTTTTGTTATTTAACTACTATTGTTATTGTATTTATTGCATGTTTTAACATAAATTCAATTCAAGTGATTTAATTAGTGAATTACTGGTTGAATGAATGACCTAGTGATTCATTATCCCTGACTAAGTCGATGAGAGATATAAATTTAATAACATTGAATAACATAAAGAAGGATATTAATTATAATATAGTAAATCAGAACCTTGAGAGGATACATCAAAACCAAAGTCTTGAAAGTTTTATGCTAGTGTTTTAGTATGTCATTGATAATAAATACGCTCCAAGTCCTCTTACAATTTCGATTAGAAGGTGGTTGCTTTCGATGAATTTCAAACCCCCGGACTAGAGTCATGCTCCCATGCATAAAGCTTAACTTAGTTCACAAATTGAAAACTAGCTAGTGATCAATTGTCCCATAGTAGATATATTAATTGGGGTAATACTTTTCCCCATTTTAGTTATTTTTAACTCCTCCAAGGATTGCGATAAATACCTAATCCCTTGCGACCACCCTGCAGAGGTTCTAATAATTGCATTCAGGACATTTTTTTTCCCCCAATGACGTAATCTGTGGCAGCATGATCTTGATAGGACTCGGAACTGCTTCTTGATGCGTTTGTCTTCATCTCAATCGTTCACATTAATCCCACTATATAGTGCTGCAAAATAAGGCTGTCTCTGCTTTCAAAGTCGCTTGGTTAATCATAACTTTCTTTAGTGACGTTGAATGAACTATGTTCCTAATTCAAGAACGAGCTAGGTATAAGAAGCAAAAAAATGAAAATGATATAATAGCGTTATATATATATATATATAGAGGCTCATTATGTTAACTTTCATAAAAATGATAATCGGAACAATCAATATATGCAATAATGTTAAGGATCCTGGTTTTTATTTTAATTGATGGGTCTAAGGCGCTAATGCTCTCCAATTCAAAAATTAATATAAATGCCAATGCTTTAATCAAAGATGAGTTGACATATTAAAACCTTGGTGTCCTAATAAATATCCGATTCGCCTTGAAAGTTGAAACTAATTATGCTTAATTCATAATTTGAAAACCATTTTGTTTGCTTTATATGTTTGACCGGGCAATAACATCGTGTCAGCTTCCATTAGGCTATCGAAGTCAGTTTTTCTTGGTAGATTAGTATTTTCAATCTTATCTTCACTCTAAGAAACAGCCTAATCAAAGATTTTTACTTGTTCTCACAACATATATATATATAGTTTATTAAATGGAAGAAATTCAAGGACAATTAATTGTCCCACTTTCTTCAATGTATAGTCTGCACACGTCTGGTCTATATATTATAAGGATTTATATATACCTCAGTCAACTCCTTGCCGTTCTTCAACATTGAAAATCCGAAGAATTTAAGCAATCTGACTTCATTAATTACTACACAATCATCTCTGGATTTCCTTAATTTTTCTAGCAAAGGATTTGTTCGCTCATGACTTGGAATATAAAAGAGACAAAGCCCAACTTTTGTGGTTAGTTTCAGATGTATAGTTGGTTTATAAACATCTGCTCAAGAGTCAAAATGCTAATGTGAACCTGATCTTGTGCATAAACATCCCCACGGAGAAATTTTTAATATGCTCCCGGATCACCGTGGTCATTCCATTCAAAAATTACCACATGTATTATTTATTTTTTCTTTTCTTTTCTCTCTCCCCTTTCCTCAACTTTTTCTCTCTTTCTCTAACCTCAGTCTCATTTAATATTTTTTGGTCCGGGATCACAACAAATTTGCTCCGACCTAGGGCACTGTGCGGGATGATGTCATTGATGGAAAATTTGGAAATCATTCTGTGCCCATTGATATTATTAGTGAAGCAGAAGAAGATATTGATTGAGCTCCTCTAGAGTCTCTAGGCCTGCTGGAAAAAACTGCTGTAGGAGATATTTGTTGAATTAATTCTTGGTACAACAATAATTTATGTAGGAAAATAATACTTTCATGTCACATGAGGTACTCCCATTTTCCTATACTAATTCATTTTTCGTACCAATTTATTTTTCTTTTCTTTTTTAATATAAAATATGGGATCCACATTTAATTTCTCTCTACTTTTTTTCTCTCCTATAATCCTACAACATAAGAAAAGTTAAACCCATTTATGTAAGGACAGAAAACTGAGGTTTGAATTCGATCAAGGCGTTTTTCTCAGAAGTTTTGGCCAGTCAGTATCAATTCCACGACCGCATTGGAAACAATGTGAGATGAGTGATTTGCATAACACGAGCGGCATGTTTGTTATATAATTTAGGATAACAACTAATAATATAAGATTTGATTGTATAAGATCTTATTAAATTTTATTATCTAGCATTTGGCATGATATTATATAAGTTAATGTATTGTGTAAGGTAATGTATTGGTCTGATTGTACTGTATTATTTGGTGTGACGTATAAGACTTATACTATACGCTATGACATTTTCAGTTGTTTGGTATGACCATCGTAAAGTAAAGTTTATACATCAGAATCCCTTAATACATCAAAATAATGTATAATTTAATCCGGCCTAAGGGAGAGAGATTAGGCCTGATAAGAGGTTAGTGTATTAACATCGTTGATCCATGCAATTCTCAAAAATTAATATATTATTTTAATATTAATATATTAAAATAAAAATTAATTTTTCAATATACTAAATTTTAAAATATTGAATATTTTTATTTTTATAATAATTAATTTGTTTTTTGGACACGCTGTTTAATAGATTTTTATAAAAATTAATATCATATTACATTTTTTGAAGAATTATGTAAATTCTTTATTAAAATATATTTTTATTAAAAATTTATTTTTATCCTATATAGTATTAAATACTAGTTGATATTATCTTATACGAAATATTATTTTATACAATATCATGTCAAACGCTTAATAGTATTAAAATTCAATCAGGTCTTATATAATCAAGCCTTATACTATCAGGTTTTATACTATCAGACCTTATCCTATACTATAGACCAAACATGCAGCATCCAGTATTTGGTAATGCACTGTATAATACTAGATACGATAAAAATAAATATTTTTGACAAAAGTATCCTTTATTTTAATATGTTAATATTAAAAGGGTAAAGTGTGTGTCATTTTAAAGGATGTAAAGTTGTGTCATTTTAAGAGAGAGAATAAGATAGATAAAGGAGGAGAGAAAGTTGACAAAAAAATAAAATTGTGGATCTCACTTCTTTGTGAGAGTGAAAGGATATAAGTTCTGTCATTTAAAAGGATAAACATTTTTCCTATATTAAAATAATATATAAATTCTTGATAATTACACTGGTCAGCAATATTAATACATCAACCACTTATCAGGCCTTATCCCAGCTTCTTAGGCCTGATTAAAGTTATACATCATTTTGATGTATTAAAGAACTTTGTAGTATAAGCTTATATTATATGATGGTCACACCAAACAACTAAAAATGTTATAACATATAGTATAACTATTACTATCAGATCTTATATATCACACCAAGCAGACCCTAAATTCACTAGATGATCACGATCTCTTTTGTGCTTGCGGGTGTAAAAAAATCAGTTGACTTAATAAGGACTTAGGACTCAATTTACATCATGTCGGATTTTGGCCTATGACATGTTGTAAAATGAAATAGGCTCATGACTAAAAAAAAAAAAAAAAACTTATTTAGAAAGCAGGTCATAGTCTTTCTTTTACTTGTCGAATCTATATCATATTATCTATTTTAAATAAAAGGGTTGACCCAGTTCAAATATCCACTTCGTGAGTGTCTGGGGAAGGGAATACTCTAGGCAGTCTTTCCCCTGCTTTTTTGCAGAGAGGCTGATTCGAACCCGCGACCTGACACACCACGGCAAGCAAGCTTACCGCTGAGCCAAGCCGGCCCTTCATATTATCTATTTTAAATAAATAAATAAATTATTATTTAATAATTTTGAATTCTATAATAATATTATTTTAATTTTTTTTTAAAATTATTTAAGGCTTTAATGTTTCTACCGTGAATGTATATAAGTTATCTACATTAGCTCCCAAAATGACATCATTTTAGGTTGAAAAATTAAAAAATTATAATAAAAAAGACTAATATAACCCTGAAATAAATTATAATTACAAAAATACATTGATTTCTGCCTCAAAATGACGTCATTTTGGGCTCAATTTAAATAAGTTATCTACATTGACTTTAGAAAAAGCGAACCCATTATTAAATGCTTAATAGGCTTAAACAGGCTAACCGATCTAGACAAAAAATTTTATGTTTTAAATATAGATCAAGTCAAACTTTAATTTGAACTTATACAATACTAACATAATAGGCTAGGCCTAAACTATGTTATATAAACCTAACCTATTTAAACTAAAGCCTACGCCTAAAATATGTTATATAAACCTAACCTATTTAAACTAAATTCTAGGCCATAGGGACCTATTTACACACACATACTTAGCCTTCACGACTATTGCAGTGATTTCCATAACAACAACTTAAATGAACCAATTCCAAGTTTTCAGTTCTGGTTGCCTAATCTCAAGTTTTTGTAAGTTTAATCACAACACTTTAGCAACTAAATTATGGGTTTTATAAGTGTTATGTTGTAGGAAAAGTATTTGTGTTATGTTATAGAGATTCGTTTTGCGTGCCAGAATTTTTAATTTTTTTTTGCTGTGGGCCTCACAAAATGTTATAAGTGTAGGAAATTTTTTCTAGTCATGTTAAGTTATAGATGATAAACCCCTAAATTATATATTAGCTTTTCACCAAAAAAAATTATATATATTTAACCCTTTTTAAATTAATTATTTCCTTAAGTAGGAATTGGGCGCAACAGAAATATACCCAGCATTTTACCTAATAATATCCCTCCTCGTAATATAAAGAGAAAAGTTGAAAAACCCTTCTTTGCTTTCTGTCTGAATTACTATCCCTATATATATATACTTGTTTTTTTAATAACTTATCTTCCTTGTAATTATTTTCATTCAAGTCCACATCTAACACTCATAAATATTTAGCAATATGTCTATTTTGCTCCCGTGAGCGGTGAGCAATAAAAAAAAAACTAGAGGTGTATAAGTGATTAAAATAGAAGTACATAGGGATAAATGATTCTGGAAGAAATTACATTGGAATTTTTGAAGTTTTCGCTTTTTATTTCTACGGTATAAAAATATTTTGAATAATACTATCATAATATTACAAAAATTATGATTTATTTCCATATTTTATTTTTAGAATGAATTTCAACTACCAAGTCAATCCTACTTTTAAAAAATATCCATATTGATCCATTAGACTTGGGATTAGTCATAACCTTTATCTTTTTGTTTTCTTAATTAAAAGTGTATTTTTTCATGAAAAAAGAATATCCATAATTTATATTTTTTTATAATTAAAATATTTCCTTGTCTTTTAAATTATTTTTTTCAAACATACACACATATATAATTATCTTATTTTATTAATGATAAATATTTCTTTGTCAAACTTGTATTTGTTTGTAGAATAATTTTTGTTATGCAGATTGATGATTAGTTAAAAACTTATGCTGCTCCATATTGGAATGAGCCCTACTTTTTATTTTATTTTATTTTTTATTTATTGGATAATATTGAAATCCATCATGGATATCTTTGCCCTTTAAGTCCATATTTGTTATATTTAGCGAGTGTTTATGTAACTTAAAATAGCATAGTATTTTTTTCACCAAAAAACAAAAATAGCATAGTATTTCTGGCGTTGTTGTTTTACACTTTTACTCTACTTTCAACACTATCTCTAATATATATGTTTTGAGTGTGTCAAAATTCCCCCTCCTCCATAATCATTTCTCCTATGTGCTTTTCTTCTTTTTCTTTTAATCACTTATTCCCGTGTTTGATTTTTATTTTTTTTTTACTTATTCCCATGTGCTTATGTTTTTAATCATTTATTTTCTATGATTTTTTTGTTGCCCACAAGAGAAAAATAGATATATTTGCTGAAATTTTAACATCATAGAGATGAATTTGGATAAAAAAATCACGGGAAAATTAAATGATAAAAAAACTCACTATTAATGTATAGTGGCGGAGCCGCTGGGGTGGCCTCGATTCGGGTTAAATTTCAACAAATTGTACTTATTTTATATAATTAATTATAATTTGGCTCTGGTTAAAATTATAATTTGGCCCGGGTTAAAATTTGTATTTAGCCCTATCTAAAAATTAAGATATATTTGGTAAGAGATTTGGATAAATTATATTAGATCATATATTCGATTCTCACTTATACAAAAAAAATTGAAAAAAATTTAATAAAAATATAATTTTTCTTAATACTACCTGCTCAAATACTTTTTATTTAACATAATTTAAATATATTATAATATAAATTAATTAAAATTGAAAAAAATTAATACATATATAATTTTTGGCCGGACCAGAGCGAAGCCGGCTCCGCCACTGTTAATGTAAGTTAAATCCGATGCTAAACTTCCATTTAAAAGTTGTTGGTTAAATGCCCTGCTATGTGGTTAATGTACATTATTTTCACATCTTGATTTCTATACATTGATCAGAGTGAATACAGGTAATTGCCTTGCTGGCATGCGCATGTCATGTAAACCAGACACTTCATCACCCCAATACATGCAGCTGAGCCTGAGATGCCATCTTTGATCAACAAAACCATCACACACTAAACCACCGCTGGCCCTACCAAATGCTGGCAATGAGACTTGGAAGGAATCATTGACATTGATCGTCATATTCACAGTTGCTTTGCTTTCGTTTTAAGTCCTTTCAATATTATTTTATTTCTTCTTTTACATTTCTAAGGTGGTCATACTTTTGTTTGAAATATATATATATATATATAGGGGTAGGATATTCTTACACCGGTGTAAGAGTTAGAAGTCTTACACTCAATCTTAACCATTAATCCACTTGTATCCAATTACTCACATTACTATAAGTGATATTGTTTACATTTTAATTTATTTATTTTTGTACATTATTTACATTGATTTTTCTTGACAAATACTATGCATAAATGCTATTTTAGTTGACTATGTGTGAATCAGATGACCCCCTCTTTCTATCAAACTCAGCCAATTCAACAATTAGCTGCAGAAGTTACGATGGTACACTACTATTAAATAAGAATAAGATTCGAGCTTATCACTCCAAAAATAAATATATAAATCATCCACGAGCACCATGAACCGCTCTTTGACTCATTACAGATGCTGTGAAATTTAAATATGTTTTACTTAATATTGTGAAAAATTCTCCTCCCCAGGTTCATATAGATTCATTTTTCTCGGATAAATTATAAGAAAATATTAAGTGCGTATTTTATTTGTCAAAACTTTCTGATGTATTTTATTTACAACTATTAATTAGAGATATGAAACAAAAAGAAAAAAAGAATTATTTAAATCACCCATAACGTTAATAAAGAACAGCAATCTCATTGAAAAATTGTGAAAGAGGAAAACATGAATATCAATATCAATATTGACACCAACATCACATTTACCCCCAAATTAATTAAAATCCATAATCGATAAACCCAAATAAAAAAAAAATTCAGGGGAAAAAAATAAATAGAAGAGAGAAAAATAATTAAGCAGGAAATAATAAATGAAAGATAAAGATAAATAAATAACTATATCGTTTATCAAAAAAAATAAAAATAAATAACTATATGATTAATGATTATATGCCTAAAGATGTCCTCCACAGTTCACATCCTTAGTTGAACCCATTTGCTGTCAAAAACCTAATACCATTAGTAAAACCAAGCAGTACTCCTTCCTTACACTGTCAAGATACAATTTGATTGCTCCCAACAGAACGTATAGGCAATTTGAGTTTCAATTTCCACACAAGCATGAGTTAAATGATTCACATTGTCAGTAGCTTTGCTTTAATCTTGATAGGTGCTCCCAACGTTGGTGTCACACCATGCAAAATTGGATAAGTATCTATTTCACAAAAATATTACTAGATAGCCTAAGAATTATCACACACCATGTACAAGATTTCAAGATTTCCCTTTCCAGCAGACCAAAGCAAAGCAAAGAAAGCAGAAACCTAACATTACACCGTACGTGCAAAATTACATCAATGATCATATGGTTCATCACTGGAATACAATTTGGATAGGGAAGGAGAGACAGACATTTCCCACAAAACCAAAACACCTTTAAATGCAATATGCAAGAATGTGAAAGGGCCCAACTCTTTCCATTTCATCTTTAATATAGATAATGAAAAGCAGCGAGGATGGATGGGTGGGGCCTTCCCTCTCAACGATGAACCTGACCCAACTTAGAGTAGGTGACATTATCAACAAAAAGAACCCTCCAAATATTTCAAGATGATATGGGTTCATAAGGATATGATAACCATGGGTGCTTCAGGGCCTCAGATGCAGAAGGCCGCTTCTTAGGGTTGATCTCAAGCAAATGAGCAACAAAGTCAATGAAGCCTTGGTCTCCCATTGGCAATCTATGCCTCAAGGATGTCTTTTTCGGAATCAAGTATTCTAACCTGTTGGTTTCCTGTAGATTTGTGAACAGTGCATTTACTGTCAATATTATTCAAGTCAAAAATGCGGAGCCAACAGCATTTTCAATATAAACATAGCAAGAACTAAAATATCGAATGGCTAACGTATCTGAGCAATAACTAATAAGTCAATTTAACTAAGCCACAAAAAAAACCCCAGGACAAGCATAACCAACATCAACATTCCAGATTGATTGCCAGTCCACTTGGTACACAGTTAGAAATACTATTTTTACCTGATTCCGTTCATAAAGCATATGATTTTTGGTGAAGTACTTGTATGTGTCCCGTCCTTTTGCAAGCATACTTTGATCAATTGGACCAGTGATCCCAATCACCCGAGCAAGTAATGTTGAAGGTGAATCATTTTGGAAGAGAACCTACAACATACTTAGTTTATGTCACTGAGGAAGAAACAGAAAATTATGCATGTATTTAACCAAAAAAAGAAAGCACTCTCCAGAAAACATTGAAATTCTGCAACAGTTTTCGCCCAAAAACTAATAATAACAATCCAACGACTGCAAAGAAAGTCAATGTATCCTGATGTATTATCATTTGGCCCATGAATGGTGCGGAAACAAAAAACACTTGAATAATCACAATCAGATCCTCCATGGTCCAAGAGGAGTTTTGGTATTCTTGAAGATCATTGCCCAAACTAAATAACAGAAAGCTATCAGCACACAGCCAATGAGTTTGACATCACTTCATTGCAGGGATAATCCAAGTTTATTTAAGCATGAAACTTCAGTATCTGAAAGATGCCATCATCAAGGAGAAACAGATAGCCTTGCTTAAAAAGGATTAAGTGGTGACCATAACTTTGGCAAAGTAAACCTTTAGACAGGAAATTACCTTTTATACATGAGAAATTTAATGGCTGAGATTAATTTTACGTACTAAAATGAGAAAACTGCATATCAAACTTTATGCCATTTTGAAATACATTGATCATCTATTATTCTTACATTGCCAGTACAAAGTTCGGCCAAGATGCAGCCGAGTGACCAGATATCAATCTGCTTGTCATATGGAAGTCCCAAAATAACCTCAGGAGCACGATAGGACCTTGACTGAACATAAGAGCAAAGGTGATCTGTCTCAAAACAACTACTTCCAAGATCAATGACCTTCACCTCACATCTGCTATAGCTTTTAACCAAAATATTCTCTGGCTTCAAGTCGCAATGTATTAGTCCAAGGCTGTGCAAAAACTTAAGTGCTTCCAAACACTGAATGGTAATAGACTGCACACATCAATCCAGAAGAGTTTACAATTACAAAAAGTAAGATGAAAACTAAATATTATGAAATAAACGGCGCACCACAAACCTGCAATCTTGGCATTGTGAAGTACACCTCACCCCCTGATTCTCTATTAAATTTATGAAACTCATATAAGTTTGCTTTAAGTAGTTCGCATACTATTAACAAATGTTCCTGCCATACAACAGGAAAAGAATGAATAGTTAGTAAGCTGACCAAAATGGTGTCCAATTTTTAATAATAGGCCTTTCGTAAATTGGCAAAAGCAAATTTATAAGACAGACAGACTACAAAGTCAGATTACCACCATTTAACAGATATTTCTTTCTAATTCCCATCACGTTGAACATACTTTAGATAGATAGTCCTGATAAGGAAATTGAATTCTTGTCAAAGTTTAGCATCAGTGCTGATAGTTTATACCATCACCATTAATACATTGAAAATTACCAAAACTAAAAAACATTAAGTTCCGGTTTTTTAGTAAAAACTAACACAACTGAGAAATATGGCATTGTACAGGAGGATATATAGAAGAAACAATAATAAATAGCAGTAGTACTCAACATCACCTAAATATGGTCGGTGACAACAGCATAAATAAAAGTCCAGATAAAGAATGATGTAGAAACAAGAAAGTACAAAAAGGAATAAGTAACTAGAAAGTGTGGATATGCCTAAAATGACAATTGATTGATTTGAAAGCAAAATGAAATAGTATTAACAGGATTGATAGCATATCCACTTACTCGATAATAGAAATAATCATATAACCGAAGAATGTGATACTTGTCTCCAGGATCATGCTTATTGACATACTTGAGAAGCTTGATCTCATCCAGGCTTTGGTCAAAGAAGTCCTTGTTGTTCTTTATAATTTTAACACAAACATCCATGCCTGTGTGCAGATCATGAGCTTGTATAGCTTTGCTAAATGCAGCAGATCCCAGATACTCAGTGACATGATACCTTCCAGCTATTACGGAATTTAAAACAACATGGAAATTCTTGTCCTCCTCAAAGCCAGTTCTGAGCAGATAAAATCATAATGTTACAAGGTGAGAAAATGAAAGAAAGTAAAAGAAAATTATGGAGAGAGCAGAGAGAAACCGAGTATGTTTTCTGTTAATCAGAATTTACTATTGTTCAATTGACTCTTGTTTTGAACTCTTATATATAGACAGTATATGACATCTGTCCCAACTGCCAGTACAACAGATTCTGTTACAGACAGAACCCTACTGAACTAACTACTGCAATCAACAGTGTGCTAAAGCACATGGCTGTATGTCTCCAAGTGACAATACAACAGATTCAGTTACAAACAGAACTCTACTGGACTAACTACTGTAACCAGCAGTGTGCTAAAGCGCACATGGTGTATGTCTGTAACACATACCCACTTTGCAAACAAGAAATCATCAAAAGCTCATTAAGATCTTTTACATAGGTTCAAAAACAAAATGCTTAAAAAGTTGGGCATTCATTAGCACATATCTTTCCCACGAAGGGAAAAGAACCCCCACCATTTAAAAGTATCTTTGAAAGAGGTTTCATGATAGAGACAAGTATGCAATACTGTCTCACAAGTACAGAAGCTTCTTTATTTCTTGAAATGTAAGAATAAAAATTAAGGATTAAAGCAGCTTTAGGCATTCACAACAATCACCAACTAGTCCAGAGCACATGATTACTCTCAATCACAGGAACAAGCATAATATCATCAACTTAAATTATAAGAAAACTAAGCCAGGATTACTATACACATAAACATATTGACAGTGCAAATTTCATGACTAATAAATGAAGGAAGATATATATTTTTACAAAATTACTAACAATAAATAATGCATTTTATTCATCATGGACTTGTAAATAACTCACTTTGTTCGAATACAGCTTTAGGAAAGTGACCGTGGTTTTAAAAAGTCAAAAGGGAAACAGTAGATCTGCTGCCATCCTAGTTTTATCCCACTGTCCATTGTTAACAGGACCGAAAATTCATAAAATATTGTGTAGACATGTTTGAGTTTCTTAGTCAAGTGTTTGCATGTTAAGAAAAATGACTGTTATGAAATGCAACCAACAGATTTACAATTACCATTATCGGAATTCGTAAGTAAAGAGAAGAGTGTGTGTATAAAAAAGATACTGTTGCACATATAAAAACTCAAAACAAAATGGAATGATGCACAGAGCTGATATCACAGTTTCATAGTTTTAAAAACCTTCTAAAATACTAATTTCAAGTCATTTGTAAATTGATGAAAATACTAAGCATGTTTATTGGAGATGTATATCTTGACCTGTAAATATAATGTTTAATAACTATAGCTTAGACACACACACACACATATATATATATATATATATTGAAGACATGCCTATTTTTCCTGTGCACAATCTTTAGATTGAAGGTTTCGAATTCCTCCTCCTGGGCCTTTATTTGCCTTACTTGCTCTAGCACAGCAGCAGCCTCCTCATCTTCTAGCGATGCCCCTAGATCATCTTCCCTTGCATCTCCAACCTTGTCATCCTCATCTAGCTTGACATGATCTCTTTCAGAATATCCATAATTTGAGACTGTTGTTGGAGAAGAGTTTATGGATTTTATTGTGTTAGCATTATTCTCGTCCCTAGAACTTTTAACGGGCGAAGAATCACTGCTCTTCTGCCTCCATGAAGCAACCATTTCATCAGATCCCACAAATGCATTAAGACAATCATCAGTTTCATCTGCATTGCAGTTATTTGACCACAGGGACTTACTGGAGGCAGCCTGAATCATCTGGCCATCCCTTAAAGAGAGGGGAAAAGAGAAGTTACCATCACTATGAGTTTTCATCTTCAACGGTGCATCCCTATCACCTCCTATCACATATTTATTTGACTCACTCTTATCATTTTTCTTCTTATTTTTGTTTGATTTTTTAATAGAATTCTTATCCACATCATGATGAGAGTGTCTCGAACCACCAAGCCCAACATCACGGTCACGGAAATATTCTAAATCCCCTTCACTACTACCACCAACCAAACTTTCACGCACTTCGCTACCAATATCAGCAGCATCACTGTTGATTCCCACCCCAATTGACCTAACTGAACCATGTTGTTCATCGTCCATACAGATGTCCTCTAGTCGTGATCTTACACTATCATTCAAAACCTTCCCATCTCCTAGCATGATGACTTCATTTGCCTGCGGGATAAAGCCCTGCCAGACAGGTTCTGCATGCGTAAGGTTCAGTTCTTCTTCATCCATCAATTGTCCATCATATTGAGCCATTAAATCATTATCATTAGTCCTTCCATACATTTCAGTAATCGTTAGACCAATATGATCATCAGAAGTTGTGACTGGTTCAACATTATTTGCTTGAAGATATCGCTCACCAGAGAAGTACGAATCCTCCTCAGCAAAAGATTGATCATCATCCTCATCTTTGGCTGGACCTCTTTCCTGAGGATCTGGAACACTTCCATGCACAGTCCCCTTTTCATTGTCACTAGGGTAATCAATTTCATGCGCCAAAAACCACGCCTCATCCTCAATAGGTTGTCTCATGTACCCAACATCATCATCATCATCATATTCATCAGAGTCCCAATATTCATTTGGACAGTCAACAGATTCACTCAACCCATCACCAACTGTTGCAAAACCAGATACAAGATCAGATGTATCCTCTGTTATACCTTGACTTACAGATAACCAACTTCCCCCCGCAGCCCTCCTCATGCCTGAAGCAAATATGAAAAGTCAAAGCCAGCCTTCAGATCAAGTGTATCAACCAAATAATTAAGTACACGAAATCAGATTCAAAAATCAGAAATAAATGTATCACAACAATAAGATCAGTTACTGAGAAGTAAATCATTGATCAGTTATAGTTAGATGTCCCTAGAAAGTTGACCAGACTTCAACTCTAGATTCTAGATGGAGTATTCAGCCCATGGCAAAAATTTCCATCTAGTGGAAAAAACAATGGTACCATTTCCCCGTAATTTTTTTTTCCTCGGGGGAGGTGGGGCTAACATTTCTTTTTCAAATTATGCACGATCCATTTCATGCAACTTCTCTTAATCGAACATGAACAATGGAAAAGAACAGTGGAAGAACTGAGAACCAAACTTTGCTTATTTCTTGTATCAATATTGAGAAGCTCTTAAAATATAAAAGCATTCATAGAGACCAAAAAGAAAGTGAAATCCCACATCATGTCAAGCAGAAAGATTTGTTTCTTTATATTCAAATTAATACCTTTTTTTCACAATCACCATATCATAAATAATTGAATATAAGCATTTAACTTTTGACAATTTGGCCAACCCTTCTTACAAGAATATATATTTTTTGACAGAAAAAAAAAGGGGAAGTACAGCCATGAGGAAGATAAGATATCCTCCCAAGTCCCAAACAGAAAAAGCCAAATCAAATTCCTATCTTTTATTAGCTATTTAGAGATCAATCCTCTGCGGTGGTTCAACTAGCAGTTTAAAATGAATTAATATGTCAAATTATCAAACATGGGAACTTAAAAAAAAAAAAAATCCAAATGCATAGACCACCAAACATCAAGGATGCCAGATAATGATCAAATGAAATTAGTAAACGCTAGATTCCTATTCCAAAATGATGCAGCCTACGAGTTTATTTAAATTATGGGTTGGATGGAAAAGGAAATGTGTAAGGGATTTACCAACAAGTGCCTTTGGACACTGGCTAAGGAAACAAAAGTACAACATCAACAATACATTTATCCCAAACAAGTTGGGGTTGGTGGCAAATGAACCCAAATAAAAATTACGAAAAGATTGATGAAAAAAGGATAAAAATTAAATTAAAAATTATATAAAAAACACTAGACATTAAAAAAATAGAAATAAACAACTAAAAAATAAAATAAAATAAAGTGCAAATAAAGATGGGTTTTATAAGAGTTATGTATGTTGTAGGAAAAGTGATTGTGTTATGTTATAGAGATTCGTTTTGGGTGCCGGAGTTTTTTTTTTTTTTTTGCTGCGGGCCCCACAAAATGTTGTGTGTGTAGGAAGTTTTTTGTGGTCATGTTAAATGATATATGATAAACCCAATAAAGATACATAAAAAGAGAAAAATACATAAGAGGAAAAAAAGAAAAGAATGAGAAAGTAAAAATAAAAAATTAAAGAAATAGATAGGTAAAAATAAAAAATTAAAGAAATAGATAGATAAAAATAAAGAAAAATGAATAAAATACACAAATAAATAAATAAGATAAGAAAAATTGAGAGGGGAAAAGAGAAATAAAAGAAAAGATGAAAAGAAAGAAAAAAAGGAGAGGTAAAGAAAGAAATAAAGGGAAATATAATGGAAAAGGACTAAAAATGGACCATTTGGAATATAGAAAGAAAAAAGGGTCCAACCCTCCACAATACTAGTAGCTTTCCTCCAATCTGTCCTAAAATCTATATCCACTCCATTAGGTCTTATTTTACTACCTTTCCCCATGTGAGTTTCGGTTTACCTCTTCCTCTCTTTGTGTTAAGCTCTTGGTAAAAAAAAATTATTCTTACAAGAGCATCTAGGAGTCTTCACATGGCACCTCAATATATGTTCTTTGATCTTTTCAACCACCGGTACTACTCCTAACTTTAATTGAATATTTTCATTTCTTATCTTATCCATCCTTGTATAACCACACATCCACCTTAATATCCACATTTTTGCTACTCCCATTTTATACTAATGTTCCTTATGTGTTGGCCAACATCCAGCTCCATATAACATTATAGACCTTACTGTCGTTCTATAGAATTTTCTTTTTAGCTCAAGGGGAATCTTGCGATCATACAAAAACAAAGGAAACAAAAGTAGAAAGTATTAAATGCAAAGTTAAAAATTTAGTACATTAGAACAAAAAAAAAAAAAAAAAAAACATTTATTACTTTCTTTTTCGAGTAATTAAGAGTCTTTAACCAGTGGCTCTAGGACACTCATTAGCAAGACCCAATATGTAAATAGGTTGGGTGGGCATATAGGATAAAAAGGGGACGTGTGGGAGGAGCCCATCTCCTTGGATAGAAATCTAATATGATTAAAATTCTTATCCCAAAGTGAAAAGAACGAAACACCAGAATATATTTTCTGAATTTTTCTGAATGTACTTCACTGAACACTATTCTGAATTCGGTAGAAAATTACATAGAGAATCACTATTTACAGACTCAACCCATTATGTATATAGAGCAGACTGGACCCTTAAGTGGCTTGATTAATGACTTTTGACTGACTTTTGGACAACGTATACTTCCTTAGAACCCTAATTAAGAGATTGGAGTTTTATATGCTTAATTAACATATAGAACAATTGAGTCTTGATTAGCTAAAATATCTAATACCCTTAAACGATATAGATTTAAGACTCAACTACTGAAACTCTTGATTGACACATAAAGATCAAGGAAAAGTTTCCAATAAGCACACAAAATAAGCTATCATCATGACCAACCAACAAATGCAGCTACTAATTTAAGACCAAAAAGGAAACTGCTAATTGAAAAACAAAAAGCATTCGTCATCATATAAAAAAAAAATATTTATAAATAAGCTAACCTGAAGGGTTAATTTCTTGTCCAATAGGTACATCCAGATATGAACCGATAAGCAAATTGCTGTCAGGACCAGTGAGTTTTGAAGTTGGTCCATCCCGTTCGAACTTCTCTTCCCAATGAACAACCAAGGGCTTATCTTCTGACTTGAGTTTAACTGGAGGAAGCCTAGGAAACTCTTCTTTCTGATTTTCAGGCACAAGAGGAAAACTTATGCTGCCAATCAACTTCTGTTCAGAACTGCCTTGTGACTTGCCCAAGTAAATAGCTCTCCCAAATTCATCCACCTGCTCTTTTATAGGTTCCCTAATATCACTAATTTCTACCCTTCTTTTTTCCTCTTTTTTGTCAGAATAAGTTGCACCATCAAAGCTCGAAGACATATCCCTCTTCGGGAAGGGGAAGATAGTCTTGACAGAACAATCTTTGCACGAGTCTGAAGACGAATTTGCATTCTCATCAGTTCTTGACCAGGGATTATCTGCAAAGTTGCCTTTAAGATACGAACTATTAAATTTAAGCTGCCGATCAAGTTCCCTAGTTTCTCTGCTTTGCACAAGTTCATACTTTGGATCCACATAGGCTTTACTACCACTTCCAAGCCACGAGGATTTTTTATCAGCAAGCACAGCATTTTCCTCCGCAGACATTGAATTGGTGGTGGCTGCAATTGCATCAATAGCTTCATTAGTTTGATATTTTGATTGTTGAGATACAGAGACCTTCAAAGTATTATTAGCCCTACTGCCACCATCATTTTGGTAAGGCTCCACAGGACCATTGCTGGGATTGAGCTTCCATGAGTATAAATCAAGTATACTGTCCTCCGAACGCTTAGAGAAAGTGAAATTTTTTTCACTTGTCCCAGCCACTTCATCCGATTTATTACGACCCACCGTGGAAGGAGCAGCAGTTTTCCATTTGCTTTCCATGGAATTTGGACAAGTCCCACACTCTATTTCCTTCACAATCAATTCTTTGGAAACTTCAACACTATCATGAGAATCCTGCCCTTGAATCTCTAGCACCAGCTTCCCCTTATTATTATGTGGTACGTCGCAGGAGGCCTTTTCTTCCAATGGAAGCTTCTGAAGGAAGCCATTTAAGTCGGGATGGTTATTGATCTCACTGCGCAAAGCTGCCTCGGCTCTTGTGAATCGATTCCTCTTGAGAAAATCCAAAATGACATCAACTGAGTTTGTGCCGGCCATGGTCAAGCCGAGACCCTACCAAACTAAACTCAAAGCAGAAAGGAACACATAAAGGACTTCAGAAAACCCAAAAACAACAGTTGTCATTCCAAATAAAGACTATGCATACCATTCTTTCTATAAAAAAAAGATGATATTTTGAAAATGAGCGAGCCTATTATGGCTCAAGCAAGCTTACCTCGTATCAGGAACAAGCAAGTGGCGTCATTTTGTGTCCTTGTATTGTAAGTAGTAATACCTGATTTAACAAAATATCAAAAAAAAAAAATATAAAAAAACCCACAAGTTTAAATGCTCGTTTCTTTTCGGGCAAAATTTCTCAACTCAATTTTTGTCCGTCGAAAATGAAGAAACCTAGGTAATAAGAGGTTCGAGCCTAGCTCTGAAAGCAGCAAAATTGCCAAATTTGAACACCGATCCAGCAGGGGTGCATAAAACTAGGAATTCCCAAATGAAGGGGAATAAGGGTGGCAAGCAAAGATTTCGTTTGTGCGCTTAAACCCCAATGTGGAGAAAATTGCAAAGCTGACACGAAAATCAAGATCTGGCATTCACACGAAGGATTTTTCCTCCCTGGGTTTTGCAGGAAAAGAATAAAAAAACAACAAAAATAGAGGAGGAAAAGAAGAGAAGAGAAGAAGGACCTGACCTGTGAATGAATGTGAGGTTGGTTAGCGCTGATGTTATGTTGTGTTGTGTGTGATGGATGAATTGAGAGAAAGAGAGGGAGGGGAAGGAAGGAGGGCTACTCTGCTTTGCTCTCGTGTACCAAAGCTTCGAGGATATATGCTCTTCTTTCATTATTTTTTAATTCTTTCCCATTTCTAACCCAAACTATTATTTATTTATTTCAATTTTTTATCTCCAGATTTATTGTATATAATTATGATTATCATAACCTCTTTCTTTTTTTCTTATATTAGTACTAGATTAAGGGACGTTTGTTATGGGAAAATTTTTTAGAATAGTAGGAAAATATAATAAATAGAGAAATGATTGGAAAGATGGATAAAGTGAAATAGGTAGAAAAATGTAAAAAAAGTTGTTTGGTTGGGGAAAACTTTACTGGGAAAATTATGTAGCTTTAAGAAATCAACAGTGCATTAAAAGTGAGATAACCGGTTTTCCGAAAATCCCACCTTCAAATTGGGTTTTTGAACAGTTCGGATATCTATGTTTCTCATAAATCCATACTTCCTGGATATATGGGTTTTTGGAGAAATACATTGAAACAAACATGGTGTTTCTAAAAGCCATACTTGAGAAAAATATATATCCTCCAAAAATCCCTCCAACCTACCAAAGAGAGTTATGGATATGCAAATTTAACAGAGAGAACTTTGCGACTCTTTTAATCTTATTTAATTTGACTGAATCAACTACGTGATTGATGAATCAATGCAGAAAATCATTAACTATGCTATATATGCATTATATATGGAGTAAGGAAAAAATTTATAAATGCCCCTAATCTTTTTTTAAAATATAAAATATCCCTCACGTTTTTTTGAATTAATAATGTCTAAATATTTAAAATACTCGTAATTATTTCAAATAATACTATTAAATTTTATCATATTGTGATTTTTTGCCCTTCAATTATTTAAAACTACAGAGTAGCATTTGACTTCTACCTTAATATTATTTTGTTAGTCAATATATTAAGCATTGTGACGTGTCTATCTTAATATTATCACAGTGTGAGTGTGATGTGTTTACCTAAATATTATTTCAAATAATACTGTTGTTTTGTGTTTTTAGACAAATGGAAAGTAAAACAATTTCAATGTGGTAAAATTTAATCATATTATTTGAAGTTAATGGAATGGTATAAGATAGAGTGGTAAAGTGGGCTGACCGAGATCGTTTCACCACCTCTAGATGAGTGTTTTAAATGTTAGGAATATTATTGATTTAAAATATTAGGGAAAAAATTTTGTTCTAGAAAAAATGTTAGGAACATTTATAAAAATTTTCCTAAATATAATTATATATTATAAATTAATAACTTTGATTTTGAGAAATGATAAATTGTATGTTTTATTATTCATTATTAATATATTAAAAAAAGTTTTTATTAAGTTAAAACTAATATGAAAATTATCATTTGATTAAAATATAAAGTTTTTTATTTATTTATTACCATTTAATTAACTTAGAAATTAGAGACTCTATAAAAATGAAAATATGTTAAATTATTTTATAACGTATAATCAAAATCTTATATATTAATTTATAAATTTCATTTTTTTCACACAACAAATTTTATCTTATCTAAATATAATTCAATAATCAAGTATAAATAAGCATTAAAATCAATTCAATAATTCAATAAACAAATTTTTTCTCACTCTGGCGCCCTTGCCGGGGGACTTGGGTCCGATTCGTCAATTAGGATGCTTCTCCAGATTATTGATCACTAGGAGTTCGATCCTTATTATCCCATTTTTAGGTGAAATTAAACAAAATATAATGCAGATAAAAAAATAAATTTGTGCAGCACAAGATAGATAAAAAATAAGCTTATATTATATTCATGCTTCAAACCTAAAAAGGCTCTTAGTTAAAAGAATATGTCAGAGAAATATAAAATAAATAATTTAACCATTTCCAATACCTTACGGTTGGATTGAAGTGGCACCATAAAATTTGTTCACATATAAAAAATTTGTTAGCATAGGATGATAATTGCATTAGTTGCAGGTTAAAAACCAACTGCACCTGATTCTGATCTGACGTCTACCGAGTTTTATTCATAAATTAACTTTATTCTAGATAGTTAAATGATTGGGTTTTCATCCTTTAACATAACACAATAAATTTTTCCACACATACAATATTTTGTGGGGTCCACACATTTTAAAACAAAAAAAAAAGAAAAAAATATGGCACGCAAAACGAATCTCTATAACATTACACAATTACTTCTCCTATAATATAATAAACATAAAATTCTAAATGATTTTTTTTTTTTGGGTGAGGGGATAGTTAAATGATTTAACTATCGAATGTTTGACAACTCTCATTTAGTTAAGGGATAATAAATATGTAAAACTGAGTTATTTTTGCTTTTTTTATTTAAGTAAGGGTTTTATAAGAGTTATGTTGTAGGAAAAGTGATTGTGGTATGTTATAGAGATTCGTTTTACGTGTCAGAAATTTTTTTTACTGCGACTCCCATAAAATATTGTGTGTGTAGGAATTTTTTTTTGATCATGTTAAATAATGTATAAACCCTTTGAGTAAATACAATAGCCATGAAGACATTTCTAACAAAATTGATATATTATGTCATATCAAAATAGCTATATTTTTTTTCACCAAAAAAAATTAAAAATAGCTATATTTTTCTATACATATTCTCAAGGCTTGGAACTATTCAGGTATACAACCGTCCCGTCACATATATGGATCCATCAAATATTAAGGGGGAATGTTGCTATTGATTAGGGCAAAAGATTACGCTAGCAGAGTATGCCAAATACAAGTATGCGTATTGCTACTAAGAAGTGAAAACAGAAAACAAGAGAATAATTAAAGATTGTTATATATGGAAATAAGATTTATTTAATGTTACTAGAGAAGGATATTCTTACTACCAAAACTTTCTACTACTGACTTACTACTTATCTAATCACCATTGAATCAAAGAGAGAATGGTAAAAAGTTTTGAAAAAAAAAAAAAAGAGAAGATGTTGATCCAATGGTGATTAGATAGATAGTAAATTGGTAGTAGAAAATTTTGGTCTCTTATAAATTTATATTGTATTTGTTTTAGTATGTGTGGTTGGCGAGCATTGTTGAATGCAGAGGGAAGAGATGAGGAATTAATTGAGCCCTAGAAGTAGAAATGTTGGACTGTTAGTGGGAAGGAAAAGGTGAAGAAGATGAGTTCCGCAACTGTGGCGCCGAACGTGTGGTTGGGTTGTTGGAGGTGGAAACTTTGTTACTATTACACTTGCACTTACCCAGTAACCGTAAGGTTCCTTCCCTTATCTCTCTTCAGTTCTAATTCTAATTCTATTGCTATTGAGATATGATATTAGAACTAACTGTCTCGTTTGTTTGTTAATATACGTACACACACATGATAGAGAATTCAATTGAGTTTGATTTCAGACTTCCATTACCCTTTCCTCAACTCAACTCATCTATTGTTATTATTATTATAAAGGGATTGGTTGCGCCTACGCGCAATTGCTATAACAATCGGAAGCTCTTTGATCAAAGAAGGTTTTGTATTAAAGCTGCAAATGCAAATGCAAATGCAAATGCAAATTCAAATTCAAATGATTGTTTTGGAGAAGAAGGAGGGGCCTTTGATCCCGAGCTACGGTCGGTGCTTGAACTTGCAACAGAGTCGGAGTTGTATGAGATTGAAACAATCCTTTTCGGGCCGAGGTGAGTAGTATATAAGTAAGCATTCATTCATTCATTCATTTCCTTTGTGAGTTGTGACTTGTCCTCTTTTCACTTACTTGCATTCAATTCTTTTTTGTATCAGCTACTTGAGTCCTTTGCTCAAATCCATCAAATTCACAAATACAACTACACTGGAGGACCTTGACCGATCCATGATCGGAGTCGACCTTCAACTACGCCAGCAATTTATAGCAGCTCTCGAATCCCGATTTTTCTTTCTTGCCGCTGATGCACGCTCTACATTAAGGTTTTCTTCTTCTTCTTCTTATTATTATTATTATTATTATACTTCTCTTATGATCCTCGTCCTCATATATATAATATTCATTTGCAGGGGTTGGAGGCCATCTTATAGAAATGTTTTGCTTCAACTTAGGAAAAAATTGAATATTCCTTGCTCCGCCCGATTGTCAACTCAAGACCTTGAACTAGAAATTTTCCTCCATCTTTTGCACTACAATTCAACGTAAGTAACATTTTTGTTTTTCGTAACTTCTTTTATTGTTCTCTGGTGATCATATAAATCTTGAATATTATTGTAGCAAAGATCCAGGCTTGTTGGACGGAAGCACTGCACCTGACGGTCGGGGCAGTTTACAACTTGGACTCAGTCAATGGAAAGTGCAGTCAGGAGTTGGGGCAGAAGATTTTCGATCAATTGTTTTAAAGGTTGTTTTACTTGTTACTTGAATTATTCACTTTACGTGTGACCATTTTTAATTTGATCTTTAAGTTTTAGGTGATGTGTGTTCTTTCCAATTTTGTTTTCTTTGTCTTTTAAAGGGAGGTGGTGTATTTACATTGGCAAAGATAAATCAACTGGTAAGAAAGTAATATCTGTGTTTTATTTATTCTCTATATTTAATGTTTCTCCAAAAGAAAGCATTTTGGTCTTTCTTCTTCCACCCTATTCATGACTGGATGCTGACTTGTAGTTAGTGAGGAAATTATCTGGGAAAGTGCTTGTAGAAGCTGCTAACTACCAGGTTAAGAAAGAACTAATGAAGAAGGTATAACATTGGTACTGGTGGGTGTTTTGGTAGCATGACTGTATGAGTAATATCTGTTGAGAATAACTTCAGCATGCATTTTGCTCTTTATGATTTCCAGGGTGGACAGTTAGCTATGATTAATCTAGAATCCACAGCAGCCTTGCTTGCAGCAAAACAGGTGCCTGACAGGACAATTTGATATGCTTCTATTGTTATGCAATTCTTTCATAGGAATGTATTTTAGTGATAGGAAATTATTAAATTTGTTTCCAGATTGATAGATAGAATTGACTTTTTGAAGCCTAAATGGATTGTATTGTAACCAATATTTTGAAACTTCAACTTCTTATGCATTTGTTAAATTCCCAAATATGAAATGACTCAACTGAGTTTAAATTTCGATTCTTCGTCATTGTAGAACCTTATACCCTATCAGTTAATAAAAAAATTGTCACACCATTCAAGGAACCAAAGCATTTTGCAGCAAGATTTTGACAGACTTTTTAATTTGTGGGAGCACTGATTCACTCTTAGTGTCAATTTCTTTACATGGAGTCATGGACAGTGGATCAAAATGAAGTTCAATATATAATTCCATGGTTTAGCCAGTTTATGTTGACATTCCTGAATCAGTTTAAGCATAATAGCATTACCAATTTATTTAGTTCTAGTACAAAATAAATGATTTATTGGTAGATATATCAACTGAAGTAGTTATTTCCTTTGCCAATTTCTTATTTATATTGACTATTTGCAAAAATAAACTAGTGTTTCAGTTTATGTTTTTTTTTTCTCATCAGAAGTTTGATGTATTCCAGGGTTTTCTTGGTGCTGCATCAAGATATCTGGGTTTTAGGAGCATGAGCACATTACTTGGACCTATGTATGTCCTACACCTCATCTTGTTTTATGACTTAAATTTCTAGCAGTTTTGTTTTTTTGTAATACTAACTTGCTTTCTGTTTCTTCTGTTTAATATGGAATTACAAAATAAATTTTTAAGAAATTCTTTGTTGATAAAAAAAACTCGAGAGATATATATTAGATATTTTTTAATAAAGTGGGAAATAGATTGGCATACTTTTTGTATGTTCTAGACTGCTTTTGTTAGCCCCCCCCCCCCCCCCCCCCCCCCCCCCCCCCCCATCCCACAAAACAAAAACACACACACACACATATATATATATATTATATATGAGGTAGGATCCTTTGACACCAGTGTCAAATTTCAAATTTGACACCTCATCTGATAGCCGTTAGATCAAAAAATATCAATGGTGTCAGATGCTTAGAAATCAGAGTCGTTGATATTTTTTGATCTAATGACTATCATATAAGGTGTCAAATTTGACATTGGTGTCAAATTTGACACTGGTGTCAAAGGATCCTACCTCTATATATATATATATATATATATATATATATATATATATATATATATATATATTTTCTTATTTATTTTTCTTTTTCCTCGATTTGTTATTGCTGTTATTTGGGTTCATCGTCCGCCGATCTCAATTAGTTTAGGATAAAAGTAATGTTGATATTGATATATTTAGATATTGATGAAAATACTAGCTTCATGGCTTGCTCACATTCTGGATGGAAGAGTTTATTAGGTCTATTTTTGTTGACCATATGAATGCATCTGTTCATTTTCTGTACTCAAGACAGTAGCACTTACACAAGCAAGATCTTCTTCCTTGGCCAAATCTGATCTCTAGGTCATACTTTGCCTCCAAGGGTTAGATAGTCTACTTCTGATTCTTTCCTTGTGTTTTAAATTCAATCCAAAATAATTGTCACCGCTGAAGAGTTATATCTCAACTCTCATGCACTGATGGTCCAGTGCGTATGCTTCAAATGTGCAAATAAAGCTCAAGCATTGACTCATCATAACTCAAGTGCGTGTCCAGCACTTAAGCGCGCATTACCCGGTGCTCAGACACTGATTATACCGCGTCGAGAGCACAGTTTGCTTTTCTTTGAAGTCCTTGAACTTTCAGCTGATCTTCTCTTTCTTGCCCTCATACCAGCCTTCGCCAATCGCCTTCAATCTTAAATGTCCTAAATTAACAAGCAACACTAGTCAAATGACATGAAAGTTCATACAAGAATTTAATTAAAACATATCCAGAAACACACAATTAACACAACCATCACTTAATGAAAACATTAACATCAACACTACCTTTATCCCAAACTAGTTGGGGTTGGTGGCATCACATAATGTAAAACTAAAGTAAAATTCAATAAAACAAAGGAGAAAAACTCAACCCAAGGTCCATGATGAAGAATTGTAACCAGCATTTACCCTATGAGAGATGGTAGGTTCTTTTTACGAGATTGTGCATGAAGGAAACTGAGTTTCCTCACCCCCCCCCCCCCCCCCCCACAACAAAAATAAAATAATTAAAAGCTATTTGGCTTTGCAATGCTCGAATTTGTACAACTCCTTCTTCCCTCTCTCACAAACGCTGCTTTGTGAGTAACATGTAACTTTCTGTTTTTCTAGTTAGTTTAGTCATCAGTTTAGCTTACCTCTGTAGCACCCAAAAATAAAACCTGTTTTAATTTTCTTTGTGAGTAATTGAACATAGAAAGGAGCCGAGAAGAAAAATCCTAGTGTGGAATATGGAATATCTTTGTCCAAATTGGTGTGCATTATTTTGTCCTGCTACGAACCCACAGTCTGATTTTTTTCACTTGGTTGAAGAGAAATTGGCAACTTTTCTTAGATGTTCTTGTGCAATCTCTGAATCCCTGTGTTCTATCCTTGGAATTTTTGGTGGGGCGTGGATCTAAGAACCACTCCCCATTAAACCCGACTAGCGAGTGTGGAGTGGAGGAAATCCTTGTACGCAGTCTTACCCTTGCATAATTGCAAAGAGGTTGTTTCCTGGATTCGAACCCATGACCTTTCAGTCATGAAAGAACATGGCGTGGATCTAAGAATGAAAGAAAAAACCTTTTTTTCCTTTTTAAGTGTCAGAAATAATCTGGTGCTTCTTTACAGATTAAGTTTTACCATATTTTTTCTTGCATCTTGAAGTACCATCTAAGCTCTGTTTTTATTTCTCTCCTAGTCCATTGGGGCCATTTTTCAATTTCCTCCAGTGTCAGCAGTCATTAGACTGCTTTCTATTAAGTGTATCTTTTTTAATGCAATGCACCACTAAGACTTGTACGTAGCATTTCTATTTCCTCTTTGCTTTCAGATTTTGCTACTACCTGAGGGCTGAGGCACAGTAGTGAGTATTTCTGATCATTTATTTGGCATGTGGAACAGGCTTTGGGGAACATTTTTGGCTGATCTTGTCATTCAAATGCTTGGAACAGATTATGCTAGAATCTTGCGAACAATTTATGCTTTGGCTCAGGTAATATATATGCTCTGTTCTTACATTTCATGGCTACACCCTTGCCAGATCTTGGGTTTATCTGCCTGCCCAACTTGATATGATTTGCTCTATGTTGTCCTTACATGGTGAGCTATTTAAAGCCTTGTGGTCTTCGATCTACTCTCTTTTTTAATTTTACAAAGTTGCGTCTCAAACGAGATAATTGTTGATCTTTGGGGCAAAGGATGATATTGGTATAACTATCTGTTCCATGTGCACGGTAACGTGGTTATTTTAGACCATCATGTATCTGATTGAGTCAGGGCCTGTCATACATGGATGTCCTGTTGAGTTTTAATTTTTGGAGAAAAATTTAATTTTGTTGTCGTGCACCTTTTGAATCACAATTTTCATGTAGAAGTGTACAAGTGATATTGAGACAATGTCAAAGAATTAGTATTGCTATGAAGCATTAGCCACTTGTTTTCTGACTTCCACTTTCTTTGTTTTTGCTTCAGATTCGAGTCATCCGCACATATAGGCTGCCATCTGATGTTACTAATGAATAGAGTTTTATTTCATGGATTTAGTGTGGTCGAGGATTATGTTGGATTTTGAAACTCGTTAAAGCTTTTGGAGAAATGTCGTGTTTGGGTAAACAGTTTCAAAACAAGACAAGCTCCCCCCTTAAAAATTTGTAAATAACTAGATAATGGTCTTTCTACATAATTTTTTTATTGCTATGCTCATCCTTGCTCTGAACATTTATTGACTTTTGGTAGATAATTCAAAGATGGACTTACCAATTTTGTATTGCATATTGCTATAGTTTCCTTTTTTTGCTTGAATTAGAAGTTTTGCTATTCTATAACCTGTGCTGCTTCAGTTCGATGGTTTTTCTGTATGAAAAGTGCTCCTGCATCATGCATCTTCAGGGTTACGTTGGAAAGATTGTAAAAGCATAGGCATAAAAATGGATATAGATTTCCATTAAAACCGGACCGGTTCTTGGAAATTTTTGTAAAATATTTTACCAGAATTAACATTATTGGGACTTGAATCCGGTAGAGAAATGAAGAAAAATGTGTGTAATGTTAACTATTAAGAGCATGTTTGGTACTTCTTTTTTAAGTTAAAAGTTACTTTTAAACTAAATATAGTTATACGTTGTTTGATGATTATATAAATTTTTTAACTTAAAAGTTATTCATTTTTAAAAAAATTGATACAACTTGAAAAAAGCTTCTCTGGGAGTTTTTTTTTATTACAAGAGCTTTTGTAAAAACTTGTTTGGGTTAGTTTTTACTTATTAAGAAAAAAAGAAGCTAAAAAAATCTCCCAAACAAGCATTAAGCCATGTCACTGCATTGGTTAAGTTATTTCTATTATTAAATTCATTACATATTTTTCTATCAATTCAGTTCAAGAGATTATATTATTGACCTATTATCCCACTGTAAGCTTCCAAGACTAATGAAAATAATTTATTCCAAACCTGCTTTGTCTCAACTCTGCTCTGCTAAACGACTGGAAAAAAAAAATGATGCATAATTTCAGTTCGTATAACTTCTTTAACTGAATAACAACATTATTTCAGAATACAATCTCCCCTTTTAAGAGTTTCTTAAGGCAAGACTCATCTTAGAACGACAATCCCAGTGTGAATTTTCCTCATCGATAAAGCTACTTAGGTTTTTCTACACCAAAACTTAATAAAGAAATATATAACATTGTAAAAATTAGATTGTGTAATATTTTAATAAATTCTATGTAATTTCAAAGAGGTAAAACTAACCCTATTATCATGACTTTAATTTCTTTCTATCATTCAAACATCTGGCGAACAAGTTAACATGAATTTCTTCGTAAATCCAGAAGGATGGTCATCCAAAAATAAAAAAGGGTCTTAGTTCTAAGCTGAACCCCAACTTTAGAGCACTGATTATGTGCCTTCTGCTGGTTGATGTGGGAGATTGGGCTGTAAACGATAAAATCAGAAAATCCACTTGGTAGGCTTCAATTTGATATATTTCAACTAACAAAGGACTTAATCAATTTTGTGGATTACTGGCCCAAGATGGCCCCATGCCGATAAAAACGTGCAGTACCAAATCGAATAAGTTCAGATAAATCTCGCATTCCAATCCATGACAACGACAATCTAACCAAGTGGATAATTAAGTTAAGGAAAACATTGATCAGATACGAACAACATTATGATTAGCCAAAGAAAAGGAGATATATAAAAAGAATTTCATACAGAGAAAACTTATCAGTACTTTGGGCTTGATCCCATCACAAGTCACAACACAGCTGAGGCCACTCTAGATGAGTTTCTTAGTAGAATATTACTTCTCGTGTGACGGAGGAGAATGGAGCCATTTTCTCGATACATGTTTCTTTTAAGTAGGGATACGCATGGGTCGAATCGAATTGAACCAGATTTTTAAAAAAATCGAACCAAATTGGTTTAAATGGTTCGGTTCGAAAATGGTTCGGTTCGGTTTAAAATGGGTTTGGTTTGGAAGTGGTTCGGTTTGGTTGGAAACGATTTGGTTCGATTCGGAACCGGTTCGGATCGACACTATTTTGAAAAGAAAAAAAAATTAAAAATTAAAAAATTAGAAAATAATGTTATAAAAATAATTTTGGTTCGGTTTCAAAATGGTTCGGTCTGATTTTTAAAAATCAGTTATTTTAATGGTAGTTCGGTTCATGATTCGGTTCAGTTTTTTGATTATTTTGCACACCCTTACTTTTAAGGGATGTTGGAACTGAATTTCCAAGAGAAATAGAAGAAGGCATCAACCTCTCATAATGAGAAAAGGAAGAGAGCTAAGGACACCGTAGATAAATCACTCACGCTAAAGAAGAAAAAGAAACAAGAAAAGGTATTTATATGCTATTTTTGCAAGAAGACTAGACACGTGAAGAAAGAATGTTCCAAGTATGCCACATGGTGTGAAAGGAAGAGTAAGAATCTCTTTTTTGTTTGTTTTAAAGTTAATTTAGTTTCTGTATCTAAGGATAGATGGTGGGTAGATTCTGGTGCTAATACTCACATAAGTATGTCTATGCAGGTTTGTCTATGGAGCCGACCGCCAAACGATACTAAAAGATACATCTTTGTGGGAAATGGCAAGGAAGTTTTGGTAGAAGCAATCAGAAATTTTAGATTATTATTAACGATCATGTATATTTGGATTTAATTGAGACTTATGTTGCACCGTCATTTAAACGGAATTTGGTTTCAATTTCTAGTTTGGACAAATATGGTTATTTTTGTTCTTTTAGAAATAATAAAGTTAGTCTTTTTCTAAATTCAAATGTTATTGGTATTGGTTCTTTAATTGATAATTTTTATGTGCTTAATAATGTTACTTTTAATAATGAAATTTTACACTCTAGTGCATGAGGCACAAAACGAAAATTAAATGAGAGTTCTGCTACTCTTTGGCACAAGCGCTTAGGTTATATCTTTAAACAAAGAATTCAGAGGCTTGTTGATGATCCCTTGTTATGAATGACTTTCAAGACCATAAAAGAAGAGGCGAAAACCATGAAAGATAATGATGTTTGGGATCTTGCCTAGTTACCTGAAGGTGTGTGACCTATTGATTGTAAATGGATATTTAAGACCAAAAGAGATTTAGAAGGTAATATCGAAAGATATAAGGCTCGTCTCGTCGCCAAGGGTTTCACTCTAAAGGAAGGCATAAAATACAAAAAACTTTCTCTGCGGTTTCATTGAAATACTCTTTTAGGACATTTATTGCCCTTGTGGCTCATTTTGACTTAGCGCTACATCGGATAGATGTTAAGACAACCTTTCTTAATGGAAACATTGATGAGAAAATTTATAAGACCCAACCATAAAACTTTGTATTTGGAGATTCAAAGTCTCTGGTTTGTAAGTTAAAGAAATCCATCTACGGTTTCAAACAAGCTTCTCGTCAATGGTATCACAAGTTTCATGAAGTTATCATCTCCTATGGCTTCGAGGTGAACATGGTAGAAGATTGCATATATTATAAGTTTGGTTGAAGTAAATTTTTCTTCCTGATTTGATATGTCGATGACATATTGCTTGCCAGTAGCGATATAGGCTTATTGCACGAAACCAAGAAGTTCCTCACTAAGAATCTTGAGATGAAAGATCTTGGTGATGCCTTTTTTTGTGTTAGGAATACATATACTCTGAGATCGTTCTCGATGTATCCTTGGATTATCACAAAAGAGCTATATCGGAAGGATTTTGGAAAGATTTGGCATGAAAGATTGTACATTAGGAGATACGCCTATATCTAAAAGAGATAAGTTTAATCACAATCAATGCCCCAAGAAAAAACTTGAGATGATGGAAATGGAAAAGATTCCCTATGCATCAACTGTAGGAAGTTTGATGGGTGCTCAAGTTTGCACTCTTCCTAATATAGCATTCATATTGGGAGTATTGGGTAGATACTTAAGTAACCCAGGAATGAATCATTTAAAGGCAGTCAAAAAGGTTATGCGTTATTTAAAGAGAACAAAGGATCACATGCTCACTTATCAGAGATCAAACAGACTAGAGATCATTGGGTATACTGATTCCAATTTTGTTGGGTGCCAAGATAGCAAGCGATCCACATCAAGCTATGTTTATATTTTGGCCGGGGGAGCTATATCTTGGACGAGTACTAAGCAGACACTCATAGATTCGTCTACTATGACCGCTAAGTTTATAGCTTGTTATGAGGCATCCAACCATGGAATATAGCTGTAAAATTTTGTCATAGGGCTGCGTGTGGTTAATGGTATTGAAATGGTGCGCAAGATATATTATGACAATAAATCAGTAGTGTTATGTTCCAACAACAATATAAGCTCTTCAGAATCAAAGCATATTGATATAAAATTTCTAGTTGTTAAAGAAAGAGTTCAGAGTGATCAGATTGTAATAGAACTCATGGGGACAAATTCCATGTTGCGGATCCGTTGACAAAAGGCTTAGTGCCTAAGACTTTTCATGAGCCCATTGCTTATATGGGAGTTGTTCTCCCTGAGGACACTATAGTGTAGTGAGAGTTTAATTTAAATGTTCTGTGTCAAAAACTTATGTGTTTATTTTCTGCAGAATAAAGGAGATGATTTTATATTTTCCCCTTTAAATATGTAGAGTTCTCTACTTGCAGTTTTGCTTTAAATGTTGAGAATTATGAATTGATCTCATAAAGAATAAAGTAAGACCAGTTGGAAATAGGCATGATAAAGATCACATTGCATATAACTTCCATGCTGCTCATCCATATGTACTTGACCTATGTCATTGAATATGTTGACGTGGTGACCATGGAAGGATTAGTTACATTTGAGAGTGACAAAAGCCACCATGATCTCATGTTGATGTAGGAAATGGACCAGATTGTATCTAAGGTGGAATCTAAAGGTAAATAGCATATAGTTGCGTGCTTAAGGAATATATGATATAATTGTTTCAAGATCATATGTAGCCTAAGTGAGAGATTGTTAGGAAATTTTATTTCCTAATGTAATTGTAGGCTACACATTTAAATATCAATTATATCCTGTTTAATTAATGGGTAAATTAAGTGATCAATATAAAAGATCCCAGTCAGATTCCTAATTCAATATGGGCTTAATGAGTGGATACCTAATATTGGTTGAATCAGGTGTAATGGATGCCTAATGGAACAATATATATATATATATATATATATATATGACAAAAGTATTTCTACAGCCACTTTAGATAAGCTTATCTACAGCCACCATTTTTAACTATGCTCTCCCGGGAGATCATAGTTAAAAATGTTAGCTGTAGATAAGCTTATCTAAAGTGGTTGTAGAAATGTTTACCCATATATATATGTGAGGTAGGATCCTTTGACACCTCATCTGAGAGCTGTTAGATCAGAAAAGATCAACAGTTCTGATTTGTAAGCATGTGACGCCGTTGATCTTTTTTGATCTAACGGCTCTCAGATGAGGTGTCAAAGGATCCTATCTCTCTCTCTCTCTCTCTATATATATATATATATATATATATATATATATATATATATATAATTAAACTTAAGGTTATGGTGCCCAATAGATTAAATCAATTTCAGTTTCTTTCTTTTCCCATCTAAAGGGAATACTCTCTAAGAAGTGATTTGATTAAGGAAGACAAAGCTCATAAGGAAATACTAGAGACTCAAGAGGATTAAAGATACATCGTAGCTACAATGGAGATAGGTACACCTTATTTGTTTTATTTTTCTTGATGATCCAATATGATGTATCTGAGGTTTATTGGGTGATGATTTTCACCATAAGGTTTAAGAAATTAATTTCCACGCATATATATATATATATATATATATATATTGTAATTGTAAAAGATTAAAACTATGAAGGTTACATATTTATAGTTCTTATATGGTTCATAAAATGAATTTTTTCAAGAGTAACCAAAACATAGGAAATGTCCTGGGTAGTTATCTCCCTAAGATAGATTGGTCACCACAGGGGAAGTTTTTTATTTTTTTCTCCTACATACGCATAGAAAGGCTACAATGTACAATTTGAACATTGGTTTCTTTTACAAAAGAAGGGAACTCTTTTTATCTTTTGGATTGGATGCTTTGACTTTTGGACTAGCATAAGCAAATTGCTCTTTTTGGATTTAAAGATGGGTCTTCCCCACTCACATGGTTTGTTTCTTGAGCTATAACCATTCAACTTGCTAGAAAAATTTCTGAGGGAGGGGTTTTGAATCAAAAAAGGAGGGTCCCAACACGCAAATTGATGATTAAGGTTTGTTGGCTAAACTTTTCCTCGCAACAAGTTATATAACTTTACCCATATCAAAATTCCTAAAATTAACACCAAAACATTTTACACATAGCACAAGAAATTCCCGGAACCTTTAGATCCTTCCTTGCAAAGCACATGTCAAATTGATGGAAGCTTTTGTGTAGTAAATAACTAGGTTATCTTTATTCTTTCTATTGCATGACATGTTACCACTTATAACTTTTTTTCCGTCACTTTTTGTTTGTTTTTACTTTCTGAAAATGCTTTTGAGATTCAAGAAAGCATGGAAACTCCATCCATTTCCATGCAACACGAATAACGTGTCAGCGATGCGATGTTGGTTTCGTGAGAGTTCCATGCACTTGTGGGTGAGCATAAGCCCACACTTTTAGGGTGTTTGTCTTTCATGCGGGATGATCCTGCTACTATCATGGTCGAAGGTGATGGAGAGGCACATGGAGACTAAAAGGTCATCTTCTCATAAAAAGAGTTCACATTACAACCAAAAAGATAAAGAGAAAAGGGATGAAAATAAAATAAAAAACAAAATAAAGGTAAAAGCAGAAACCCACGTCCCCTGTCCTACTATAATGCTCATTTTCATAACTCTCATTCTAAGAGCTTAATTATATATATATATATATATATATATATATATATATATATATATATATATATATATATATATATATATAGTAAGGACCCTTTGACACCGGTGTCAAATTTCAAATTTGACACCGGTTTTGAGAGTCATTAGATCAAAAAAGATCAAGGCTCTGATTTATAAGCATGTGACATCGTTAATCTTTTTTTATCTAACGACTCTCAGATGAGATGTCAAATTTGAAATTTAACACCGGTGTCAAAGGATCCTACCTCATATATATATATATATATATATATATATATATATATATATATTTCCTCATTGGGGAAGAATAAAGGAATGCAGCCCTGAGTTGTGTGTTTATCCGTACACACAGAAAGGGAGAGAAAATAGATTAGCCGGGGATCATGAAGAAATTAATGTAAGGTCATTATGGAACCAATTAATTAGTAGACCAAAACCAACCATATATAGTAATTTAGACAGAGTTTTATAATTCTCATGTAACATGAGAATTGAAATCTCATGTTTTAAAGATAAAAAATATGTGGGACCCACATGTTAGAAAAAATTATGTGTAGGACCCACATCAGCATGGAAATTGAAAGGTGTGTAAAAAGATTGCAATTCTCATGTTAAATGAAAATTATAAAACCCATATACATATATATATATATATATGTCTCTTTCTACTTTCATACATCATCATCATCAGGAATCTAGGACATAGATGATAACTAATTCAATGGCCATATACCCAACATCTCACGCCTCTCTGTCATGGGATTTATGATACAATGATGAACAATATATGTTTGTCGTGTGCAAAGTGATAGAAACATATATCCAAGATCATTAAGTGGATTTTAGACAGTTCTCTTATATATATTGTCCATGTATTTCAAACAAAAGAAGGGGATAGGAGTGGCCAGCTTGTGAATATTATCAACCTGACAACATGAGAAGACATATGGCTTCAAATCAGGACATCCTTCCAGAAAGAAACAATAATATAATACACACAGCAGAGTTATAATAATTATAGAGACAAAGACAATTTAAGAGTATAATCTCACAACCAGTCAAGAACCCCACTACACCCTTATTTTATTTTTACTTTTGGTATAATCCGAAGGTATTCCCTTCCCCAGACACTCACGAAGTGGGTATTTGAACTGGGTCGGCCCTTTATAATCCGAAGGTATCCCAATTCAACCTCCTTCAGTCACCTTGCCCTCGGGGTACGGCCTGTAGGCTAGCTCCTCATTGGAACAACCGGTGTATTGAGCTTCGCTACCGGAGGAAGGATGAGACTAATCCCCCAACCGACAATGAGACACTTTTCTCCTCTGGCCCCCACAGATTTTCCAAGAATTTGCTTGAGGCAGGGTTTGAACCCCTGACTCAAGCAAACCCTTGGGAGCTCAGTTGAGTAAATTCACCAATTTATTTTATGAATATTATTTCTTTTATTTTTTTGAATAAATTCAAAGGTATCCTCCGGCCATAACCGAAGACTAATCCCCATCGAGCATTGTCGGACTCTTTCCGGGGGTGGGCGGTTCTCCCAAATCTTTTTTTTTTTCCATTCCCAGGACTCGAACTCGAGACCTCTAATTAAGGGGCCCGTGCTCATGAATATTATTTTTTCACCGATTGATAGATCATCTCAAGAAAGAAAACATATACATGTAATCAAAAGGAAAAAATCTAAAGAAAAATTACCCATTCATGTCTCTATTTTTTTTCTTTCTCATCGATGTAATTATTAGTCTCTTTATCAATCGCAAGTTTTCATGATAATGTGTAATAACATAACAATCATGATGCTTCTTATCTTACCTGAAAAAGGTGCCTTGACTCTTAAACAAATTTAACAGTCAAACTGCTCTGCCCTACATCGAGTATACATACATATGGCCCATTTTTTTCCGTTCGCACTTTAATTCTGAAATATGTATTTAATTCTTAATTGAATTTTTTTTATGGAAGCTTCATACACTGTCTATTTGTATTCGATCGCAGTACTATTTTATACTTGATTAGATAGTGGGCCGTTATGCATTGGGAAGCTAGATTACGTTAAGCAGGATTTATTCTTTGCGAATTGCAATATTATATATGATTGGACCAGATTGTCTTTCTCATGCAAAAGTAATACTCTAGCTAGCTACCAGTTAGCTGCTAACTCCAACACAAATTCTTCAATATGTTATTTTCCAATTCTTTCAAGTCAACAACCAAACTCATCACTAATATGCAATCGTCTACAAATTTAATATAATTATTTTACTTGTTTTACACTGACGTTAGGTTTGATACGCTGAATAATTAAACTGCAATATCATTACTTATGTTCACTATCAATTTATTCATCTGTATATATCAACATCAACATCAGCAATAATTTTATCTCAAATTAGTAGGGATCGGTGACAGATAAATCCAAATGAAAAGTATAAAAAAATTATGGGGGAAAAAAGAATAAAAATTAAATTAAAATATAAATGGTACTAGAAATTAAAAATAGCAATAAATAATTATAAAATAAAGGTAAAGATAAATAAGAGAGAAAAATACATAGGAGAAAAAATAAAAAATAAAGTAAAAATAAAGAAATAAAGAAGGGTTTGAAGTTTTTCATGTTGTAAGAGATAATTTTATCTCCTACACACACATAAGAATGTGTGGAATCCATATTTTTTTTTCTTTTTCTTAAGGTGCCATATATAGGTCCCACACACTTTTATGTGTGGATAAGAGGTAATTTTATCTCTTACGACATAAGAAACATTAATCCCAATAAAGAAATAAGAGAAAAAAAGATAAATAAATAAATAAGAGAAGAAAAATAGAAGGGAATAATAAAGGGTTTTCATTTCCTCCTTTAACATAACACAACAAACTTTCCTACACTCACAACATTTTGTGGGGCCCACACATTTTAAAACAAAAAAAAAAGAAAAAAATGGCACGCAAAACGAATCTCTATAACATTACACAATCACTTTTCCTACAACATAATAAACATAAAACCCAATAATAAAAGGAGAAAATGACTAAAAATGAACTATCAGCTGAACATATGAATAAGAACATGTCTAACTTTACCATATGCTAATAGTTTTTCTCCAATGTGTCCTAGGACACATCATTCGTCAATTTATATTTCATTTCGTTAAACCTTGTTTTACTATCTTTCTTTGAGCAAAATTTTTAATCTCTTCCTTTCTTTATGTCAAGCTCTTGATAAAAAATTTATTCTTACGGGAGCATATCAAGATTTTTACATTATATGCTCAAATCACCTCAATCCATGTTCTTTCATCTTTTTAACTACGGGTACTACTCATACTCTTTGTCGAGTAACTCCATTTCTTATCTTATCTATCCTTACATGCATGATCACGTATTCACCTTAACATTCTCATTTTCGCTACTACATTTTTATGCTACGTTGCCTATGTGCTAACTTACATTGAGTTCCATATAATATTAAGTCTTGTTCTCATTCTATAAAACTTTTCTTTTAGACTAAGAGAAATTTTCTTGTTAAAAAAAATAAAAATGATAATGTATCCTATAGCAATTGATAGCAATATAAAAAGATACCACTGCAAAATACAAATAAAGAAAATTCAATATTAATATGCAAACCCTACCTTATATTGCACTCCATGAGTCATGCATATAATTTAATGATAACATGCAGCTATGTACAATATTAATAGAAGCTCAAAATTCCTTGTATCCTACGTATAATACATACTACATGCATGCTCAAACTTTTTTTCTTATTCTTTTTACATTCTCCAACCAACATACAATTTTTAAAGAAGTACTGATATTGGATTCAAAATATAATTTTCACGACAATATTGACACATTTTCATGCACATCTTAGAAAAATACCCAATTTATATGAAAACTCATCATGGAAAATTTTAAAAACCTGATATCATCCTCTCGTAATTTTTTTAATCTAAAAGTCATGTTTTATTGTGATAATCATAAAATACGTTACTTTAAACCATTGTAATGATTTTTACAAATTTAAAGGAGCTTGAATTAATTGTTAATGTAAAGAGAAGCAAGTCAAAAAAAATAATATTTAAAAAAATATATTTTACAAATATTGTTGATGGATGTTGTTTTCTATACATTACACTTACCAGTATAATTATAGGTTTTGCCCAAGTTTCATATAATGATGGTGGCGATTTTGGCTTCTAATTGGGTTGCTGACAATATGGTTGATGTAGCGGTTCACGACAAGGTTATTGTTTTTTTTTTTAAATGAATTTTGTTTGTTAAAAAAAAAAAAATTATATATTCACGACTTGATGACTCAACCCGGAGAAGGAGAAGAAATATAGTGCTCTGGCCCATGGGATTTTGGATGCTCCCTCTCTCAAATGGAGGAGCAAAATGGGAAAAGAAGAAAGATAGGAGGGACAAAAATGGAAGAAAAAATTTCCTCATGTGAGAGGGACCACAAAGAATAAAGTGGCCTGGATCACTTAATTATTTGTCCTGGAGGAGAGTTTTGGTGCATTGGGAACATCAAATTTTAAGTGGTCCAAACTAATAAAAAAAATGACAATTAATCAGGATAGAGGAGAGAGTAAAAAAATCATTTATACAAGTGTCAATCTCTCAATGGAAGGGGCACATGGGGCAAGACCACTAAATTTTTTTCACCTGAAGGACTTAGATTTGCTCGGATTGGTTAGATTGTCCCAAATTTTTTCCTAAAAACAAATCGAACTAATCAACGTGATGTATTGTATGAAAGCTTTTTTAATGATTTATATTATTCTCTAACAAATGCATTAATATTTTCAACATACAATCTTTTAGTTGAGAATATTTTTCCTTTTTTCTATTGATGAAATCATTGGTCCGTTGAAAATATTGAAATGATTTTTTTTTAATTTAAATCCTCAACATAAAAAGCACAATATAAGTACTTGATTATTTACAGCTAATCAAAACAATCACCAAATAAGCAACCAATGTTCCATTTAAATGAACAGGTTCCACAATAGTAAAAAAAAATTATAAATCACCAGGATCTTCTTTTTCAATGTATGGATTGTAAGAAGGCGGATAAGTGTTGTCTTATGCTTTTTGTTAATCACACAAGCATTGTTAACATTAATTTATAAGAAAAAGAAATTATGCTCTAAAACTGTATAAGCTTGGGATGGCCAAGAGCATGCCTTTAAGGTTGTCTTTATTGAGCTTCTTTACTACCATATCCATATTTGTATTATCAAAACTCCTTAGAACTTTAACATTATCTTGAATCTTCAATCTTTACTTGGAGTTTTAGTATTCAGAAGGATTCTCAAAAGAAAGGATTTATGAAAACAAATTTTACCTAGTGATGGAAAAACGAAGACAAATTCGTCTTCATGTTATGAACAAATTTGAGAAAATCAAGAAATTTTTGCGTGTCATTAATTACCCGCTAAATAAATATAAAATACCCTTAATTTCTGGACATAAAATATGTTACTTATTTTGAGTTTTGGTTGACATTATTTCTTATAAAATACTCTATTGAATTAAAAGTTTTTATTATGAAAATCACAATTATAGAAAGTTAGAAACACACGTGGAGTAAAATTATTTTGCAATTTACTTGAATACAAGAAGATTAATGTAATACATATATATAGGATTTATTTGATTACATTTGTATTTAATTTAAAAGAGTTTAACAAAATTGACCATATGATGAATAATTATAATTTAATAAATAAAAAATGCTTCTTTTACAAAGTTATTGAATATAATGTAAGAATATATTAAGTCTAAGGACTAAATAAATAAATAAACATATATATATATATATACATAATTGTTTATATACCTAAAAATATAAATTATTAATTATCACAAAGATATTATTTTAAGTTAGAATTATTTTAATTGATATTTGAAAATTTGTATATATAAATAAAATAATTTGAAAATTTGTATATATAAATTATTTGTATATATACATTTATCATAAGATTAATTAAAATTTAATTTTTGTAAAAATATATCTCGCTGATAAATAATTATAAAAAAAAAAAGTTACTTAGCAGTATCTCAAGTTTGAAAAACAGATATAAGTATAATTTATCACCAACTTGAAAGTTTATTATTATATTTACAAATCTTAATGTTATAATAAGAGTCTAATTTGTTCATAATGAAATTCTAAATCGAGAATCAGCCGATCGGCCACAACTCTTGTTATGATATGATGGTGACAGTTGGATGAGTAGGGCCCAATCCGTTCAATGCGGGAATTGCCCTTTGACGGCTATTACTATATATTACGTGGAAAGCATCTAATGCTTTTGTCTTTATGCACAGTTTACTAGTCCAAAATAAAAATAGATGCAATGTTAAGTGATGATCTAGTTACGTTGTTAAATAAGTTTTGAATATTAAATACTTGTAAAAATAACTTCATTATAGATTGTTTTGTGTTTAAAATAATTAGTTTCAGCTGCAAAGAATGTAAAAATATTTAAGAAATTATTAACGTGAAATCAACTCAGAGTATTAATTAAATATCAGTTTTGATTGACATAATTTCTTTGCATATGATTGTCTGTGTTCTTCTGCACATAGGAAATCAAAAACTTAAGAAGAGTTATTTAGACTTTTGAGAATCAAACTCTATATATGGAAATAAAATAAAAAAATCTATATTCAAGTTAATAGGAGAAAAAAATAATGAATAATAATGATCATATATATGAATGACACTGATACCAGTTTGTTGATAATATCGATTGGAATAATCACAATCATGCCAGCAGTCATATATAAGGAAGGGATTGCAATTTTGCTTTTTTGCCAGTTGTGTGATAAGATGATAGCATCAACTACAGTGAGATCAATTATTTTCCTTAATTTTTTATTTTACTTGTTCAACTTGAATTGGGCATTTGACAAAAAGCATCCATCTTTTGATCTCATAAGTAACGCATATGTCTGCCGTAGCTTCTAGTTCCATCTTTCTTTTTTTTAATCTTGTTGTTCCATCTTTTTCTCTGAATGTCGAAAAAGGGAGAAAGACTAATTAGTTCATAGGTTAATCTAATCTCCATGTTAACAATTACAATTATCATGCTCCTACAAGATTATGATGAAGTTATTATCATCACATCGAAACATTAATTATATATTTACCTATTCTGATACATAGCAGAAATTATATTATGATGCTTATGCAAAGTGATTCTTCTTTTTTTGTGTTCAGAAATATAATCGAATGTTACTGAAAGCACCCACGTTATCGCTTTGCTTTCTTGATCTCGTTAGTAAGGAAGAATTGGTGTTGTGTGTGTATAGCTAGCAGTCATGATTTTGAATTGTCAACAAAAATATTGAGGTATAAAGTTACAAAAAAGAATATGCAACTTTAGATAGTAGGGTTCGACAAATAAAAAAGGATACGTTCAACTTATGTTCAAGACGGATTTGGAATCCATGACCAATAAAGTAATGCTAAAAGAAAGAGACTACCTAAACAAGAGATCCAAAAAATTACTAGACATAAATTTTAAGAGGGTTAATAGCTTAAAAACAAAACCAATTTGTGTATATAAAGAAAGGGTTTCGCTTTTCTCATGTCGCATGAGAAAAATTTTTCATGTTATAGACACATCTCATGTGGGGTCTACATCTATTAAAAAAATAAAAAAGTAAAAAGAAAATATTGCACGAAAATCAAAGGGTCACTAGTAGAAGAAAACAACTCTCCTACGACATAAGAAAATATTTCCCCATAAAGAAAAACGGTAACCGCTAGGGTTAGCCTAGTGGGGTGGGGGTGTGTGTTAGGTGTTGTTCATTCCTATTGTAATCCAAAAAATAAACAAATAAATGGTACAATACTACTGGACTTATTAATCAATAGAATCGCTCAAAAATTTATAATCAATTAATGTGAGGAAACTTGGAAACTAAAAGTCTAAAAACATAGCAATATGGTTTTTTTATTTATGTATTAATGGACAACCATTTTCCCAGAATATTTGTGACCTAAACTAGTCAATCATGAATTATCCCGAACTGTTTTTTTCTCTCACTTCGTTGTTGTTTTGATGGCAACATGTGGGAAACCGTATGAGGTTGGCATTCTAGGTTCATATCTTCTTGACATGGCAAGACAAAAGAAAGAAACAAATAAAATTAGAACAAAAAGAAGAAGACATTAATTTGGTGCATATCTTGATGTATCCACAAATAATATTTACATATGTAGCCCATACCCATTAACCAGCTATATGGCTCATTTGTAATTGGCAATTGCCCTTACTTATATATGGAAGTAAAGAAAGCACATGCACTTGTTACATAATCAGAATGACCTTGAATTTTTTTTTTTCAATCTCAACCGGTGATAATTATACATTCTATGTACTTTTTTTTAAAAGGAAAATTAAAAAGTATATATAACTTTTTTTTGTGTGAAAGAAAGTATATGGGTTTATCATCTATCATTTAACATGACCATAAAGACTTTTCTACACACACAACATTTTATGACACCCGCAGCACACAAAAAAAATTGGCACGCAAAATAAATCTCTATAACATAATACAATTACTTTTCCTACAATATAACTATTATAAACTCAAAGTTATATATAACTTTAGTCCAGCGATAAAGGTGTCTACTTTTTCTAATTATCTAAACCCAATCCAGAATGCACATGTGATCTTAAATGAACAGTTTTATAATTGCTACAAACTTGTCCTCTAACATATATTGCTTTTTAATATTATATAAATTTATGACTTTCCTATTTGTTAATTAGAGAATCATCTAGTAGTATTAAATAAGTAGTATATTTTGATTTAAAATACATAGTTAAAATATTTATAAAACCTTTTTATCATATTTGTAAATATAAAATAAATTATATAAATATACTCATAATATCATAAAATATAATTTAAGATTTACTGATCAGTGGATTCTGTTTTATTTGTCTCATGTAACGTTTTTTGTGTGTAAATTGATTTAAATTTATATGGAAAATTCAATACTTATAATTAGATGTAACTGTATTAATAGAATAAAGAAAACAAAAATTATCAATTCATTTTTTCATATTATGTAAAAAAATTAATAACCGCAAAGTTCTTTTGAAATTATAAATATACATGGGTTTTGTATAAATCATTTTAGATTTATTAACACCAATATCACTTTTATCTCACATTATACGACTGACGATCAATGAACCCAAAAAATGAAATAAAAACAAGAGAAGATTAAAAAATAATAAATAAGAAAGAAACAAATATAAAAATATAAATATTATATATATAAAAACAGAGAGATAAGGAAAAAAGACGGAAAATAAATATGGAACGTAGAAAGAAAGTCGATCTCTGTATAATTTTTGATAATTAATTAAAATGAAAGTGTTTTTGTAATTAAGAGTAATTTTCATCAAATAGTTGATATTTAAGATGTTTGTATTCCATTAAAATGAGGAAGGTTATAGTTACAACTTTTTTTTTACAACCTCTTACAACTATATCTTATCACCGTTGATTTCCGCCAATCAACGGTTATCATTTATTATGAATTAATAATTAATTAATGAGTTTAATTTGAGAAAATGATAACCGTTGATTGACGGAGATCAACGGTGAAAAGATATGGTTGTAAGAGGTTGTAACTATAACCTTCCTCATTAAATAAAGGGAAAAAAGTATCTAATGTTACTTTAGACAATTTTGTCTAATGTTCATCGAAACGACGTTGTTTTGGGGTTGAAAAATTAAAAAATTAGAATGATAATTAAAGACTATTATAACCCTGAAATAAATTAAAATTATAAAAATATCATGATTTCCGTCCCAAAACGACGTCGTTTCCATGAACATTAGATAAAATTATCTAAATTAACTTTAGAAAAAACAAACCCTTAAATAAACTGTGTAATCTTTATAAAATTATTTAGTTTTTTCTAAAGTTACTTTAGATAATTTTGTCTAATATTCACCAAAATGACGTCGTTATGGGCGGAAATCATGGTATGTTTATAATTTTAATTTATTTTACGGTTATAATAGTCTTTATCATTTTAATTTTTTAATCCCAAAATGACGTTGTTTCGGTGAACATTAGATAAGTTGTCTAAAGTAACATTAGATAATTCCCCCCCCTATAAAATAGTTTAAATTTATTTTTTATATAAACTTTATTTAATAATAAAAACATTAAAAAACTATGCCCAAAAATAAGATGTTCAGAGGGCCGTGGAGGTTTTGCCTTGCGCCTTCCTGCTTTCAAAAATATTGGTGTCACACGCATATTCCCACAGTTTGCTGTAAAATAAGTGTCCGTGTATATGTATAAAGCCTTTGACTAGCTTATGTTTTTTTTTTTTTTTTTAATATTTCTCGTAGGAAATAGTCTTGTCTCCTATGGGCACATATATGTAGATATCATTTTTTTCACACATGTGCCTCACATATTAATTTTTATCTGTGTGTAGAAGATAAAATAATATCTCTTCTATAACATGATAGACACTAATCTTATCTTTATTATACTTAACCAAACGGTACCTTTTGCCTCGCGTAAATGACCATATATAGTAATCAATAATACAATGAATCAAACAATAATAAATTGACATTGCATTTTAAATCAACATTTTAAAACGTTACATTTTTTTTTTTATGTTTATTTTACTTATACGATCTTTGACTTCTTTCCATTTTTCTCAATAAAAAGCATTTTTCCACTTAAATTAAAAAAAAATGGTGAGAAAATTAAAATATTTAACTATAATTTACATGCCTATGTTTCCTAACAACTCATACGTACGATAATAATAATAATATTAAATGATGGTAACTCAGTTGGTGTATGATAATTGAATAGGTGGGGTGAGTGCATATATTTGATCCTCTCTAGTATCATCCTTGGAAGGGGTTTAAAGCCTTAATTCTGAATTCGCTCTAAACAGAATTAATATGTATGGTTTATGCAAAAAAAAAATAAAAAAAATACATACATACATACATACATATGATATAATACAATGTTTTAGCTGGCTAATTTAAACCGAATCAGCCAAATGAACCAAATATTAATCAACGCGCTACGATGATAAATTTAGATGGCTAATTTAAATCGAATCAACGAACATTAATTTTTTATATATATATATTTTTGTTAATGTTTCTTCTACACACGCATAAAAATAAATGGTGTCACATGAGGTGAAGAGAAAGAAAAAAAAAATTCACCCCATTTTCATATGTATGCAGAAAATAAAATTATTTCTTTTTTGTAGGAGGCAAAAATATTAACCCATATTTTATATCATAATAATGCTGAAATTTAAATCTTTAAATTTATGTAAACTATCCAAGCATCTCACCAATATTATTCCACCCTTAATGACTTGAATTTTGTTATTTTCGTTCAAATCAAAATAGACTTGAATTAAAGTTAGGATTTAACATGAATTCAAATTATAAAATGATAAAGTATAATTAGTTCAAATCAAAGAAAAAAGAATTTCTTGGTGATAAGGAAAATATGGATTCGAGTTCAAGAGATAATTCCTTTAAATAAATGTAATAATAAGACTATATGTAAAGATTTCCTCCATTATTGCCCTCACAAATCACAATAATTAATAAGATCAATTAAATATATGGATTTATCTCTCCTAAACGGGGTTTAATGGAGTTCAAACTACAAAATGATTGTATCCATGGAAATGAGATGAACTCAAATTTCCCTTCTTCTAAAACACAAAATCATTTTGGCTGGGAAAATCGAATTGTTTCCTAGAAATATATGTAGACCTATTACCCAGATCTTGGGTGACAAGTTATTTTCAAAAAAAATTGTCAGTGGGCAGCCAGCAGACACGGTCCTCCGTTAGAGCTTGTCTTGCTACACAGCATGATGTCTTGTGTGACTCAATAATATCTTGTTTGACTATTGAGTCACACTGTCATACCGACTTTAATTATCCTCCACATCTGTCACTCACGAAACAAATATACATATTCTGATTGAAATCTAATACCAAATAATAATGTCTCGAGAATATTCAATGCATTCCCTTTAATTATTTAATTTTGGAATTATTTAATTAAAAAATTTCGGGAACATTCAAGATATAAAATTGTAAGGTATCATCCTTGAGTGTGGCCGTACTGTGGGTGCGCATACAAAAAAAAAAAAAAAAAAAAAAAACTATTTCAATATTGTGTTATATGGATTTTATTCACATGAGAATTAAATGGAATGATTGTTGTTTTTAAATTCCACAAGCTATTTTATACATGACAAAACTTGTAATCAAATAAATTGATACGGAGAACGTGTCTTATATACACATAATTCGAGTGGAAATAGAATATTTGCATTTGATATATGCTTCATAAGAAGTAAGATTCAAAATTTCCATGATGAGGGAGAGATTGTGCGTGTGTGGGAATATATTATATCTCCATGGTACAGGCCAACAAATACAAACAAATACATAAAAGACAAATAAGCATCGGGCAATAGTGAATAGTGTGGTAGGGACCCATGACCTCTGCTTACCCATCATGAAATTATTAGACAGACAGAGATGCCATTATTCACCCAACAATCATACTCTCTCCACATTCCGCATCTGGTACATATTACACAGTTATACGATCCCTCTTATTTTGTAATTTCTTAAAGAGGGTCATATGTACCATACACATTCTGATGTTTTTTTTTATTAAAGTATACTACTGTGTATATAATATGTAATTAAGTATCTATGTATCGCATGTTATATGTTAGAGGGCACACCTGACCGAACTCATCCATAGAAATTTATTCTTAAACGTAAGGGAAGACAGCTCAAGATTTGGTCCGTGTAACAATGATAAAAAATGTGGCGTATGTGTGTTGCCATGGAATAATTAAATTGTTTATTTAAATTTAATTTATTGCTAATATAAGTTTTTTAAATAATAATGACAACAGTCAAACTATGTTTAATGACATAATTCATAATTAAATTATATATATATATATATATATATATATATATATATATATATGGAGAGATCATTTGATTTCAGAGTAAGATTTATACGTCTTACTCCTCATCCTAATCGTTGATTTCCGTTCATCCAACGGTTATAATTTAGGAAGTTATATTAATTAATTATTAATTACCCTATAAATGACAATTTTTGATTTCCGTCCATCAACGGCTAAGATGAGGAGTAAGATTTAAAAATCTTACTCTAGAGTCAAAAGAACCCTCCCCTATATATATATGACACTGGTTAAAATTTGACACTAAATTCTATATGATGATTTTCACCAATCAACGGTTATCATTTATTGGGGAGGGTTTTTTAACCAGTGTCAAATTTGACAACGGTTATCAAATTTTAACCAGTGTCATATATATATATATATATATATATATATATATATATATATATATATATATATATATATATAGGAGGGTTTTTTTGACTCAGGAGTAAGACTTTTAAGTCTTATTTCTTATCTCAGCAGTTGATGGACGGAAATCAATGGTTAATATTGGGAGTAAGATTTATCAAGTAGTACTCTGGAGTCAAATGATCTCTCTCCTATATATATATATATATATATATATATATATATATATATATATATGGCAAATGTTTTTCTACAGCAACATTAAATAAGCTTATCTACAGCTGTCATTTTTAATTATATTCTCCTGGGAAAACATAGTTATAACGTTAAAGTTGCTCTTTTTTCTCTCTCCTCAGTTACTTTTCAGAACTTTTGTTCTGACGTGGAGAGAGAGAAAAGAGCAATTTTAACGTTATAACTATCTTCTCCCGGGAGAACATAGTTAAAAATGGCAGTTGTAGATAAGCTTATCTCGGACCTAACAATAACCATTTTCAAATCTCAAAGTTGAAAGCTTGGGAGATCATGGCAAATATGTTACAAGAAACAGGTACAATATTACAATTTATTTATTTTGGTGGATACAATATTGCTATTTATTATTAATTAAACCATCACTCTTTTGTAGGTTAATCTGAATAGTCTTGGTTGCAATTATACTATATATAGCATTTACTAATTACTACATAGAATTCGGTGGATAAGCATTTTTATTTGGGCTCTAAGATAGCGAATTAGCTTATGCAAATGGGTTTATTATTATTATTATTATTATTATTATTATTATTATTATTATTATTATTATTATTATTATTATTGATGTTATTTTTTTGGAGTGTGTTCTTCCTTAATATTTTGGTGGTCGAGTATGTTGAGCATTTATTGCTTCCAACATTCAATATTTGAATCATATAAAAAATGCAACAACTCCAATATATAATTAAAGAAGATTCTGGAAAAAGCCAAAGAGTCTATCACATCTATAAAATGGATGATATTTTATCGTAAAATGTTAACTTGTTAGCCCGTGTATTAGGATTCCTATATGTGTGTAACCTATTCAGAGAAGAACAAAGTGTATTTCATCTTTATTAATTGGGTGAACAAATTATGTAATCCTCTAATGTGTTAGTAGGGAAGAATTTATAATTTTATTATTCTTATGCAATATAAGATTTTATTGGACTAGATTATGTGGTTTTTTTCTTCATTGCATTAGGAAAAATTTCCACATTAATTTTTTTTTTTTTTTTGGATTTCTCTCCCTCTTTCCATCTATATCTGCATTTTTGCATTTGAATGTTGAGCCGATTTATTGATAGATTGACATGCTCTCATCGCAACCTACTCAGCTCTCATGCACCAACTGAGATACTATCATTTGGTATTTGATAAATAAAGTTGACTTCAAAACACAAAACTACTGCTTGTATAAATTATGTTGCTATATATATATGGGTTTTATAATTCTCATGTAACATGAAAATTGAAATCTCATGTTGTAGAGATAAAAAACATGTGGGACCCATATGTTAGAAAAAATTATGTGTAGGACCCACATCAGCACGGAAATCGAAGGGTGTGTAGGAAGATTTCAATTCTCATGTTAAATGAGAATTTTATATATATATATATATATATATATATAATCCATTTTTTAGGAGAAAGTGTGATTGAATTTGGGACCGTGAACACTTGGGTAGATGATTGCAAAGGTCATGCTCTTAATAAGGGAAATATTTTTTATGTTTCAGGACTATCTAATGATTTGGTGTTCCTTATCATAATACTAATTTTTTCTTTCTCTTTTTACCTCTACTATTTTTCTTCTTTTTCAATATTACATTCTTATTTACACTAAGGAGCCATCTAAAAAATGGTGGTCACGAACCACGATAAATTCTCTCCTTAATAAGTTTCATGTGTTTGAGAATCCTACACCAATCTTCGCCCATTCCTTCTAAAATCTATTAAATAATTAATTGAACATATATAACACCAACTTTAAGCAGCTTTGCTTTTTATTCTATGCACGTCGTGAACAAAGTTGCGCAGACATATCTCTCTCATACGTATGGGTATCACACTATGGTTTTACGGTATTAATTATTGGGTTTTATAAGAGTTATGTTGTAGGAAAAGTGATTGTGTTATGTTATAGAGATTCATTTTGCGTGCTGGAGTTTTTTTTTCTTTTGATGCGGGTCCCACAAAATGATGTGTGTGTAAGAAAATTTTTGTGATCATATTAAATAATAGATGATAAACCCTTAATTATTTGATAAAAGGAGTGACATGGGGTCAAGAATATAATGAAAGCCTCATTAATATATCTAAGTCTGGTCATATGACCAGACTTAGATATATACAAACGGATTTATTTCTCTCATGTTATAAGAGAGATGTTATCTTATGTTGTGAGATAAATTAAGTGGGGTCCACTAATTTTTTTAAAAAGAAAAAGAAAAAAAGAGAGGGGCACATCTCTTTTCTTTTTTATATATAGGGACATATCTTTTTATGTGAGTGTGACATGAGAGATATATCTTATGTCAGTTAAGCGTAAAATTTCCCATATACAAATTATTAAGATGTATCTAGAGTACCACACATTAATTGGAAGAAACTAAATTAACAGAAACGACCCAACTAGCTTGTTTTGTGTTTCAGATCATGTGTTGATATTTTTTTTTTGAAATAATTTTTATGTTGAAGAAAAAGAGTTGTCTTTACGTAGTAAAAATAAAATTATAAGTGAGACCCATACATTAAAGGAGAGAAAAAAATAGATGTAAAATCCATCTCTCTTTTATATCTGTAAGAAATTTATTTCTATTATGCAACATAAGAGAAATATGACGTTTATCTTTTTATTCAATAACTTTAATTACTACTTAGGTGCGATTGAGATTTTCAAATATTTTTCTCATTCAATAAAAGGGAGCCACATAAATATTAAACTAATCCTAAATCAAGCGGCATGATAATTATTCAACTTTTGTCCTAAAGATGCTCTACAAAATTTTTGTTCTTTTGAAATTTTTGTCCTAGAGTTTATAATATTGTCACTTGATGATGTCCATATTTTTTTTGAACAAGTTTTTTTTTTTCATAAATTATCATTTCTTGGCTGGCTATTTCTTTTTTGCAAAAGTAAACTAACATATTCACATCGACAAATACCAAAAAAAATATGCTAAAATAACTTTTTCAATTTCGTTTGTCTTTATTGAGTCGCATCCATTTTCAATAATTTTAAATGATAAAATAATTTTTTTTTAATTATTAAATTCATATTAGATTTAAAGGGGCTATTAAACCTAAATCAAGATTTTTATTTTTTAAATATAAATCAGATTTTATACAAACCTAACGTTCTTTAAATAAAGTTAACCCCAGGTGTAGACATATAACTCAGTTAGTTAACATGCTGAGTTTAGGGTTTGGGGTTCGAATCCTGCGAGACCTGTTTTGAGGCGAAAGGAGAACCCTTTACGGCTTCAATCCACCAAAGATATTAGTCCCTTGAATTTACTCAAAAATAAATAAATAAATAATGTCTACTCCCGTCTAACCTAATTACAACCTTGCTCGGCAGTACTTATCTTGGGTGTCGGAACCTCTTCTTTATTATTCTCCAACTGTGAATATCGAACAGCGCTGCAGCGATGGTGATACTTCACTCCACCAAACAAATCATAGCCGTCCATTCACTTTCCTTCATTGATGTTTCCGAGAAAGCTGCAAGAATGAATGGCTCCATTTCCAAAAAGAAAAAGAATGAATGGCTCCGGTGCCGCTTTTGCACACCACGTGTCTCCTAATGATGTCTGCACGTTAAAACGAATATTTTGAAAGTTAATTCTCTTACGTTTGACATGTTCATCTCTTTTTATATATATTAAGGGTTTATTATCTATTATTTAACATGATAAAAAAATTTCCTATACACAATATTTTGTGGGGCCGGCGGTAAAAAAAAAATTTCGGCACACAAAACAAATCTTTATAACATAACAGAATTATTTTTCCTACAACATAATTCTTATAAAACCCATATATTAAATGAGTGAGGTTAAATTGTTATTAATAAAAAATATAAATATAAATTTCATATGATTAACTTCTATGAAATTTTAAGTGAGAGAATTTATTCCCGTTAATTTTAATATTTGTCAACGTGACTGACTAACTAATAACTGACATTTTTTATTTTTTCTTGAAGGTGTTCCTTAATCTATTCTTTGCATAACGCATTGGTAAGTAAAATTATTGAGCTAGAATGTGTTTTCTTTTTTTAGTTTTCGTAAGGTATTATCCGACTGATCGTCCCAAGACTAATTTTTATAAGGTGTAGAGATTATCGTGAATTTTACCTCTACCAACAAATATAAAATAGAATATTCTCGATAAAATTCTGATGCATTAATAAAAGATAAGTTTCAGACTAAGTTCTTAATTTTAATGAAATACATGAATGTTTCTATTTCATGCATTAACATAAGATTACATAGAATAATTCAAAGTTCTCTCTACTCATGACGTGTTAATTAAAGATTAAAAATAGAAGCTATTAAATGGAAATTATCATCTTCAGAATAATCTTACATAAATGCATGAAAGTTTTACGAATTCAAATTCACCGGACCGCGGGAAATATAAATGGCTAATTTTTCTGAAGTTATCACGGATTCGGTTATAAATAACTATGGTTGGGTCCTGCTCCTGCCTACAATTCATAAATGGTTTTCATGAAAGCAATATGACCAGAAAATCTCGGCGTCATTGAGAAAATAGGGGCCAATAAAACAAGCTCTTTTTTGGACGAAATAATAATAATTCTTCATTAATATTCCAAGCATAAAAAATCTTTCATTTAATAGTAAAAGTTGTCAATTTAGAAGGACCACAACTCCTCCCCGTCTATGTTTATCGGTTAATTCGATTACTAATATTTATGAAATGCACATAATTATTAAAAAAACATTTAATAACACACGATAGTGATCCAGCCCTTAACATTGATCCAGCTCATCAACAGAATAGTGATCAGCATACATCGCTTTCCATGCATGTATCAAATACTAACCATGACAGATGGCAAATGGTTAACTATTAGTTAGAAAGTTTGTTAGAGTTTGTTAGGAAGTTAGATGTTAGTTTTTCTTTCTGTTTTAGACTTTTACTGCTTTCTTATTGTTTTGACAGATAGTATATATATATGTATCTAAGTGTGTAAGTCTCATTATCTCAATAATGGAAAAGCTAGTTTTCTTCTTCATCTTGTTTTCTGTTATGGTATCAGAGCTCCATTAGGGGTCTGATACTCTGCCTTCGAAACTCTCCTTTCCAGTGTCTTCTTTGGTTCAACAATGGCAGATCTGAATGCTATTTTGAATTACCACAATGATCCTTCACATCCTCTTTTCCTTCATCCGAATGAAAATCCTTCATTGGTGCTGGTTACACCACCTTTGAATGGAAACAATTATCATACATGGGCCAGAGGTATGACTGTTGCTTTACTTTCAAAGAACAAGGTTGGTTTCGTTGATGGAACCATAATAGCTCCTTCTACTGAAGATCCATCGTACACTCAGTGGCAAAGGTGCAACACGATGGTTATGGCTTGGATACACAGGTCAATTTCTGATTCAATAGCAAAATCAATTTTATGGATAGAATGTGCTTATGATGCTTGGGTTGATTTGCGTGAAAGATTTTCACAGTCGGACATATTCCGAGTCTCTGATCTTCAAGAAGAGATTTACAAAATAAATCAAGGAAGTTTAACTGTAACTGAGTTCTTTACCAAACTCAAGACTATGTGGGATGAGTTGGAAAATTTGAAACCTCTCCCAGTCTGTGAGTGTGTCCCGCCTTGCACATGTGGAGCAGGCTTGAAGATGCGGCACTACCGTGAAAGAGATCATGTCATCAGGTTCCTTAAAGGACTCAACGAGCAATATGCTGGAGTTCGCTCACAAGTCATGCTTATAGATCCATTACCACATGTGAATAAAGTGTTCTCGATGATAGTTCAACAAGAGAGACAGTTTACCTCTGAGAATAACAATGGAGTCTTGAATAATCCACAATCTTTTGCTGGTTTTAATAATAATGCAGGCAATGGAGGTCGTAGATCTCCTAACCAACAAGGAGGAAGGTTTACCAGAGGACGTGGGAGGAATAATTTTGGACGAGGCATCCCAAATAATAGAATATGTACACACTGTGGGCGTTCCAACCATACAATGGAGACTTGCTATCAACTCCATGGTTATCCACCAGGATATCGTGTTCGAAGTGTTGATAATCATCTTAGCAATGTTGTGCAATCTGTCAATGATAATGATGGAGAGCAAACACAGCAAAATCAGTTTACCTCCGAACAATATCAACACATACTTTCACTTCTTCAAAACTCACACAGCACTGTTTCAAGTAGTAATGTAACACATGCTGCCAATCTCACACAAGTTTCTCATATTGATTCCAATTCAGCAGGTATTTTACACACACGGTGGATTATTGACACAGGAGCCACCGATCACATCACCTACACCACTTCAAATTTTTCTTATATTAAGAGTATTGATCCAATCTATATCACTTTACCTGATGGATCGCGTGTTAAATCCTCTTGTTCTGGCACTGTAATTTTGTCTCACACGCTAAAATTGTTGGATGTCCTATATGTACCACAGTTCCATGTCAATCTTATTTCTGTCACAAAATTACTAAAACATGGTGATTACTCCTTGACATTCAACAACATTTTTTGTTCAATTAAACAGATCTCCTCCCAGCTGATGATTGGTTCTGCTGAGTTGAGGAACGGCTTGTATGTGATAAGTGTCAAGAAGAATAAGGGCTGCAAAGATCAGGCCAGCAGTGTTCAAGAACAAGATATTGAAAGTCTCAACAGAGTTTCCTATGCCACGGACAACAATGCTTTATAGCATAGACGCTTAGGACACATTCCCAATACTATTTTACAAAAAATGTCATCTAAATTTCCTTTCATCAGTACTTCTAATATACATCCATGTGATGTATGTCATTTGGCTAAGCACAGACATATTCCATTTCCTGTAAGTCAAAATAAGTCAGTGAATGTTTTTGATATTCTTCATGGAGACATATGGGGACCATTTGCTACTCCATCTATACATGGCCATAAGTATTTCCTTACTTTGGTTGATGATTTATCTCGGTTTACATGGGTAATCCTAATGAAAACTAAAGCAGAAACAAGGTCACACATCAAACATTTTTTTGCATACATAGAAAATCAATTTCATTCTTCTGTCAAAATTTTTCGAAGTGATAATGGTCTTGAGTTCTCCATGACAGAATTTTTTCTTGAAAAAGGGGTTATTCATCAAACAAGTTGTACCGAAACTCCACAACAAAATGCCACTGTTGAAAGAAAACATCAACATTTACTTAATGTGGCACGATCCCTTTCTTTTCAATCTTTCTTACCACTCTCCTTATGGTCATATGCTGTGACTCATGCAGCACACCTAATCAACCGTACCTGTTCACCTATTATCGATGGAAAGACTCCATATGAAATCCTTCATAATCAATTACCTTCCTTAGATCACATCCGTGTTTTTGGTAGTCTTTGTTATGCTTCAACATCCACAGTTCATCGTTCTAAGTTTGCCCCCAGAGCTCATAAGGCTGCATTCATTGGATATAAGTCAGGAACAAAAGGTTTTTTACTTTATGATCTTTCTTCACATAATATTTCTGTTTCTCGTCATGTGGTGTTTTATGAGGATCATTTTCCTTTCAAGTCTACAAATGATTTGACAACTTATACCTTACCACCTGATTTACATGATACCGTTTGTCATACTTTCGATTTTACCACATATCCTTTTTCTCATCAACCTTGTTCTACACATCCTCCTGCAACTATTCCTAATGACATAGTATCTTCTGTTGATGGCACAAATTCACATGATATGGTTCCTAATTTGGACACTGTTGTTCCTCTTCGGCGTTCTACTCGCCTGCGTACAGCCCCTAGTTACTTGACTGATTATCACCACAGTCTTTCCACTACTCAACATGATCTCACATCTTCAGGTTCGAATTTCTCTCATACATCTTCTTCTACTTCTTTTCCTTTGTCTAATGTACTTTGTTATGATAAATGTTCCTCTTCATACAAATCTTTCTGTCTTAATTCTTCTACACATCTTGAACCACGATCCTATTCACAAGCCATCCAACATGATCATTGGCAGAAAGCAATGCAAGATGAATTATCCGCTTTATCACAAAATAACACATGGACTCTTGTTGAGTTACCATCCAATATTAAACCCATTGGTTGTCGTTGGGTTTACAAAGTGAAATTTCATTCTGATGGAAGGTTGGAACGATATAAGGCACGTCTGGTCGCAAAAGGTTTCACTCAGATGGAAGGTATTGATTATTTTGATACTTTTTCACCTGTTACTAAGCTTACTTCTGTTCGCACTGTCCTTGCCGTTGCTGCCATCAAAGGTTGGCATTTACAACAGTTGGATGTGAATAATGCATTCTTGCATGGGGAGCTTCATGAGACAGTTTACATGGATTTGCCACAGGGACTCTCAGCTCCCAAACCCAACATGGTATGTAAACTTCAGAAGTCTCTTTATGGTTTAAAGCAAGCTAGTCGTCAGTGGTATGCCAAGCTCTCTTCTGCTCTCTTATCTCTTGGTTATCATCAAGGTGATGCTGATCATTGCATGTTTACCCTATCTTCTGGTTCATCTTTCACGGTGCTGTTGGTTTATGTCGACGACATTATACTTTCTGGTAACTCCTTAACTGAGATACACAGGGTTAAAGCTTTCCTTGATGACAAGTTTCGAATAAAGGACCTTGGATCACTTCGATATTTTCTAGGACTTGAAGTTGCTCGATCGAAGAAAGGTATCGTTTTAAATCAACGAAAATATGCTCTTGAGCTTGTTTCTGATGCTGGGCTTCTTGGTTCAAAACCTTCTTCGTCGCCTATGGATCCTTCTGTCCATTTATCTCGTACTCAAGGTACCTTGCTTACAGATGCTGCTCCTTTTCGTCGTCTTATTGGTCGACTGCTTTACCTAACTACCACTCGTCCAGACATCTCGTTTGCTGTTCAACAACTCTCTCAGTTTGTTTCAAACCCTACTGATGTTCATCTCTCTGCAGCACATCGAATTCTTCGGTATTTAAAAGGTTCTCCTAGCCTTGGTTTGTTTTTTAGCTCTACTGGTACTCTTCATGTACGTGCCTTTGCAGATGCTGATTGGGCATGCTGTCCTGATACAAGACGCTCCGTTACGGGCTTCTGTGTTTTCGTTGGAGAGTCTCTTATTTCCTGGAAGTCTAAAAAACAAACCACCGTATCTCGTTCTTCGTCTGAGGCAGAGTATCGTGCCCTTGCTGCGCTATCATGTGAGATTCAATGGCTGCAGTATTTGTTTCGTGATCTGCATCTTCCTTGGATCAAGTCGGCTTCAGTCTTTTGTGATAATCAGTCAGCCATATACTTAGCTCACAATCCCACTTTTCATGAAAGGTCTAAGCATATTGAACTGGATTGTCATGTGACTAGGGAGAAGATTGTCTCCGGTTTGCTTCGTCTACTGCCTGTTCCCTCTTCTTCTCAACTTGCAGATGTTTTTACTAAACCTTTACCTGCACCTGCTTTTCGTTTTTTGCTTTCCAAGCTAGGCCTCCTCAATTTGCTGAGTCCAGCTTGTGGGGGGGTAACACACGATAGTGATCCAGCCCTTAACATTGATCCAGCTCATCAACAGAATAGTGATCAGCATACATCGCTTTCCATGCATGTATCAAATACTAACCATGACAGATGGCAAATGGTTAACTATTAGTTAGAAAGTTTGTTAGAGTTTGTTAGGAAGTTAGATGTTAGTTTTTCTTTCTGTTTTAGACTTTTACTGCTTTCTTATTGTTTTGACAGATAGTATATATATATATGTATCTAAGTGTGTAAGTCTCATTATCTCAATAATGGAAAAGCTAGTTTTCTTCTTCATCTTGTTTTCTGTTATTTAAAATTTGAATTATTTTAATGTGATAAAGTATTGATGATTTTTCAAAAATATATTAATAAAGATTAAAATTTTGTATTCATGATAATAAAAATTTTAAAATTTTGAATCTTTTCATAAGATATTAATTATTTTTCCATAAATAAATTCTAGTAAATATTTAAATTTCAATAATTTACAATTATTCGTTGTGCGTGATACTTCACAAAAAAAAAATATTATGACCCATGTCAAAATTTTGACAAGATATTAATGTCACAAGCCGAAGGTAAAATGGATTCTCTTTCTATATGGGAATTGGGAAATATATTTATCATATTACATGGCACATTGTTTAATGTAATATATGAAAAAGTGAATGGGACCCAATAAGGAAAAAAGAGAGAAAAATAAATGGATCTCACACACTTTTATGTATTGTATAAGACAACATGAGAAACTTTTTAGAGAATAATATAAACTATTAAGAAGTTTTCACCCACCAACTTAAGTTTTTGGGTTGAATTGGTTTTCTACGTGGTATCAGAGCTTAACGAGGGGATCTTTATACGCTTATTCTCTTCAGTGAACCTACTCTTCAACACCTTTTCAAAAAAAAAAAAAAAAAAAAAAAAATCCTGATATTGTCTTTTTGTCAGTTTTCGAAAGTCTCTTTTTCTTTGGGTCACATCAGCATTGTTACCAACCTTTTCTCATAGTACATCATCGCCAAACACCGATTGATCGACCTTCCTCCAGCATTGACCACCACCGTCTGCTGGAATTTTCCGGCGAGCAACTACCGTTGTGCTTGCCTCAGCCGTGCAATTTGTTTGGTTCAAGTCCCGTCTCCATACGATTACGCACACGCCCTCACGCGCACGTGGAAGTGATGTGCCTCCTCTCAGTTAGCCGAAGCATGGAGGAGCTTTTTCAACAGCGACCGATTGAGTTTTTCTCCCCTTTCCGAGATGGTTCTAGATCTTATCTTATTTTGGAGTTTTGACCTAGTTATTGACGACACACGTATCTTCCATTCCATTAGTTTTGTGATATGACATTTCCGATTTCTTGATATTTTTTGTGGAGATTATAGGTTCTACTACCATCTCTATTTCTGAGTCTCTGATTATAAGTTTCGATTACTTTTCACTCATTGTCATCAGACCAATCATATTGTTGACCGTTGTTGGAAGCTCCATGGCAAGCCACCTCAGCACTAATAATTCCATAAAGATTCATAAATTCAATGTATATCCAAACAATATAATATATAACAAACTCACTGGAAAAATTTGTTTAACCAATAAAATGGGGTGAAATAGGTTGAAGAGAGAGGGATATTATGAGTAATATAATAAAATAAAATTAAAATTAGTATACTAGGCCAGCCTGAGAGGTTATAAAGCTGGACTTTTAAATTGGAGCATGAGACCTTTTTATTAAACGAGCTTTGATACAAATTCAAACCTGGTTCCAACAATTAATTTTAGACATGTAAGCTCAGGATTTCATGAGTCGAGTCAAAGACCCCTAATTCTTTTACCAACCCTACTTGGTGCTTATGATTTATACATTTCAGCTTGAGAGGGGTGTTGGAAATATTACATGTATTATTTGTAAATATTTGTTTCCTTGTTTCATTAGGATTTGTGTTAGGTCTGAGCTAAGTCCATTAGGATTTCTATATATTGTACACTCTTGTATTAATTCAATACACGGATTCATTTAATGTTCCTTTTGTCTCTTGTTATTCTACAAAATTATATCCCCATATTATGTTAGGGATAAGATATTATAACAACCAATTAATATTACTACCAATCAATTTTATTGTTATATTGATTATGTTGATCCAACGGTTATATTTATTTTCATATTTGTATGATTATGATTCTCTATATTTAATGTGAAAACATTAAATATGGGAAATAAATATAATGTATTAAATATGGGGAATCATAATCATACAAAGATGGCGTTGAGATATATAGTCTCACATTAGTTGTATGTTGAGATATATAGTCTCACATTGGTTGTATGAGCAACTAATGTGAAGTTTATAAGGCTTTGGGCACTCCCACCCCTTGAGCTAGCTTTTGGGGTGGTGTATCCCAAGGTTCTTTACATGGTATCAGAGCCTCACCGTCTCTCACTTTAAAGTGGAATTAAATAATAATAAAAAAGCACAAAAAGGTAAACCAAAAATTGGGCCTGTGCAATTTCCACGCTTCTAGCCTAAAGCGCTCTTGCGTGAGGGGGCGTGTTGAGATATATAGTCCCACATTGGTTGTATAAGCAACTAATGTGGAGTTTATAAGGCCTTGAGCACTCTCACCCTAGCTTTTGGGATGGTGTATCCAAGGTTCTTTATATATGGAAATAAATATAACCGTTGGATTAATATAATCGATCTAACAGTGAGATTGATTGGTAATAACATTGGTAGTAACACTAATTGGTTGTTACAATATTCTTCCCCATTATATTAATGATTAATATTGATATTGGTGGTTTTTTTAATCTCAATTAAAAAAAAATGTATTTTCCTTGTGTTTTGAAGTGTTCCAAAATTCATGATTTTGTTATTGACTTGCTATCTTTCTTCGTTATAAAGATGATTGGAAAGTTGGGCTCTTGATAAAGCAGACGAACCTCTCCACCAAAACATATGCCGGCGAAAATATTTACACGGATGTATGATCAGATCGTGTTGCGGACGAATGTTTACAATAAGATGTTTATGAATCGATTCAAACCACCGAACTGAAAACTGAAAAACTAAAAACCGAAAAAAAACCCACAAATTTTAACTGGGTTGGATCGGTTTTTGGATGGATTGATGAAAACCAATATAATCCAAACCGATCCAATATATTAATTATCTTCTACCTACTTGGATTTTTCTCTAATCATAACCCAAAAAGTTCTCAACCCAAGATCAATTAATCCATCAACTAAACCAAAAAAAAACCTAGTTACAAATCATCAACAAAATTTTATCAGTGTAGAGCTTCATATCTCATTGCCCAAGAAAAAAAAATTTATTATCGTTTAGTGATGCTTTTGCATTTCAAAAAAAAAAAAAATTTACAAAGCCTATTATTTACACAATAACTATGAAATAAATTTTAGGATTTTCAATAAACTAAAAACCGATCCAATCCGAACTGAAAAAATTGGATTGGATCGGATCGAATTTGAAAAAAACTCCAAACTGAATGAATGATTACATGATTAAATCGAAGAGATCAGATCAGATGATTTTTGCTTCCAATACCGATCTAATCCAGACCGCGAACACCCCTAGTTTACAATATATATATATATATCTATATATATATATATATATATATATATATGAGGTAGGATCCTTTGACACCGGTGTCAAATTCGAAGTTTGACACCTCATCTGAGAGCCGTTAGATCAAAAAAGATCAATGGTGTCACATGCTTACAAATCAGAATCGTTGATCCTTTTTTATCTAACGGCTCTCAGATGAGATGTCAAACTTCAAATTTGACACTGGTATCAAAGGATCCTGCATATATATATATATATATATATATATATATATATATATATATATATATATAACTGAAAATTGAACATATAATTTAATACAACCTACCAAAATTTCTCACTGTTAGATGAATCCTAGTGGCTTACCTCACGAACTTCATTTCAAAACTAGTTCTCAATTAAATTTTAGCTCGGTAACAATTAATTAAAAACTTCTTTCCTTGAGTGAGTGCCATTAATTTTTTCATGATATGTACGCAAATATTACTTTTAAGCATACCAGTATTTTAGCGCAGGTGATGCTTAGATTAAGGATGGGTATTATTCTGTTCACTTCGGTTTTTATGTATGTCGAACTGAATTGAATTGATCCGTAACCAAGTATGACTTTCATATTTTTGTAAGAGTAAAATTACATAACTTATGTCATTTAAAAGAAGAAACACTTTTTCATATCTTTATTGATCGAAATGCAAATAATATGTTAAAATTAACAAAAGTATATCAAGCAAAATGCCAAATTATCTTCTTAAAATTATCGTTGACCATAGCCAAACAAGTTGCTTTGGTTCAACGAACTTATATTTATACATTAAATTGGAATTCATTCTCTCTCTCTCTCTCACACACACAAATATATATATATATATATATATATATATATATATATATATATATATTTGGTAACAATATTTATATATCTTTGAATACTCTACTCCTCTAAGGATAACATGTGTATTGTAATAGTTATTTAAATCAAATATCGGTTTCTATAAAAAAATTATTTGATAGATAAATATTTAATATATATTTCAATTAATTTATTTTCTTTAAGAAAAATTTCAAATATAATTTATGGTTAAAAATATATATTTCTCAAAAAGTATAATATAGATACTCATATATAAAATTTTGTAATTATATGAATTTATTTTATTTTACTTATTTACAACAATATTTTCATAGACGTTATAATTCTATACATAATTTTGTTTTCTTTAAGAAAGATTTCAAATACAATTTAGGGTTAAAAATGTTAAAAATATATATTTCTAAAAAAAGTATAATATTGATACTCATATACTGAATTGTGTAATTACATGATTTTATTTTATTTTATTTATTTACAACAGTATTCTCATAGACGTTTTTATTTTATATACATAATTTGAATGAAAAAGGTCATTATATATTTTTTAATTTTAATTGAATTCTTTAAGACATAAAAAAAATATTTGTAATGTGACTTTTTTTTCTTTTTATTTTATTTTATAAAATAATATTTATTTTCACCGTAATTATAATTTGATAACCTTTTCTCAAAGACATAGTAATTAAAATATTTATTTATCATATTGTTTCGTAAAAAATATCAATGCATCTAATAATAATAATATTTATATAAACAAATAAAATACTATCAATAATAAAATATAAATTAAATAACATTCTAATGTTATTTAAATTTATTTTTTGGCTCAAGCGATGACCCACCACGGAGCAGGTCCGAGAGAAGCCCACAAGCAGGAATAAATCTTTGGTGCTACTGTTGGACCAAAGATTCAGTATATCCCATCAATAGAAATACTACATGTCAGCTAAAGTTTTCTTTTATCTGCCAATTGTTTTCTCTCTCCTATGATGTCAATACTTTCATTGATGGGATGCACTCAATCTTGGTGCAACAGTAGCACCAAATATTTATTCTACAAGCAGGGGCAAAAGACTACGAGATAAGGATATATAATATATCATATGGTTTGAAATTACCAAACAGTTTGTAACATCAGAATTTCTTTAAATATTTTTGTAATTAGAAATTACAATATTAAAAATATAAGAAATAAATATAAATAGAATATAATTTTTAAGATGTTTTAATAATATAATTTAATAAAGGATGCTTTTTAATAAAATAAAAAGAATGAATTTTAATTACTAATTGATTTTGATTAACTTTAACTAGTCCAAAAAAATTTAAGCGTAAATTAAAATGACTATATAAGTTTACCACAACTAGAAAATGTTGGATTTGCGACTGCAAATAAGCCGTCCTAATTTGTGACTAACATGGCGATTGGAGAAAAAAATCGAAGGAAATATGTCCAAATTTCCATCGCTAAAATACGGACTCAAATTATGTCGTCTTTCATTGCCTGAACGTCGCGAATTGCGGTGGCCAAAACTTTCGTTGCAAAAATGGAACATTTGCGACGAATTGTTGTGACGGAAAAAATAATGATGATAGAATCAATCACAAAATCGGGGATCTTACTTTGCAACGGAAGTGTAATTGTATCTGTTGCAATTTGCGATGGATTTTGCGACAGTATTCTCATAAATGTTTTGCAATGGTTTTTTTTTTGCAACGGAGATTCTTTCAGTTGCAAATGTTAAAATATAGTTAGATATATTTTACCGTACACAGAGTGTCGGTTTACTTTATGCAAGATTAGGAAATATAATAGGAGAAAATTATGCATCAATAGTATTAGGACACAATCGTACATTTGTGCTCAATAAATAACTTTAAGACATCAAGCTTTTGTGATATGAAGTTCCAATATTGGTAAATGAGGAAGCATCATTCAAAAATCAAATCCATCCATTTAAATCGGTAATTGGAGCTCGATAGCATTCTTCGGCATGTCATCTTTAAATGATTTACATCACAATCACCCGTGCCAACGATGAGCTCAAGCTGATGTAAATCCATATTTTTAGTGGGACCTATCAAGTAATCAGTCTCGGCATATACTACAACATGAAGTAGAATATCATCATTCTCTTCAAATGAACATCTCATCATTAGTCCATTATATATTTGTGAATCAATACTCGAGTCTTGGAGACCATTTTATTAGTCAATCACAAATTATAAATCAGTAGTACTCGGATACAACTATAGATTTGTGCTCAACAAATAACTTCGTACATCAAGCTTTCATGATATGTACTTCCAGATATTAGAGAACGAGAAGGCATTATGTCAAGATCAAGCCAATCCATATAACTCGGTAGCTGAAGCTCGATAACATTTCTTCAACATTTCATCATTAAATATTTGTGACGAAACAGGATCTCCATCGCAAAATGCGACGGAATATTGCAGTTAGCGAGGGCATGTAAATGTAATTGCAATTTGCAATTGGATTGTCCGTCGCAAGTTGAAAATAAAGCTAGAGGGCTTTTAAAAATTTAAAATAAAATTTGAAGGGAAATATGTATTGACAATTTGCGAGGATTTTTTACGTCACAAATAAAAAACCAAATTCAACATTTTTTTAAATTCAAAATGGTGCTAATTTTTGCGTCGGTAGTATTTTCCATTACAAGTTGTGTCTGTTGTTGGGACAAATTTAGCTTAGTCAGATGACTGTTGGGGATATTTATGACCATTAATGATACATTCGGGAAGGGCATTTTTTTCGTCGCAATTCACAACAGAGTTTGTTTAGAAAAATGAAATGATAAGTCACGCGTTTTAGTCAGAATTTGCGATGAAATTTCACAAATATTCTTGCCGCAAACTATAAGTTTAGTTACAAAAAACATAGAAGATACTCACCCTCTATTGCCATAGGCATTTGCTTTATGTTGTCATAGACTTTTCCCACCACCGATTGTTGTTTGTTCTCCATTGACCATCGGCGACCATCCCAACAACGTTGCTCTATCCGACAAACATATTTTCCTCTTCGAAAATGGTTTTCATCTTCAAACCTTTTTCTTATTTCATTTTCCTCTTCGAATGATTTCCCGCCTCATTGGGTCTTGCTTCTCCATTCATTTGCTCTACACTTCTGTCTTTAGCGACTAACCGAGCACTATAGTTTGTGAGTTTGACCAGAACGACGATGACTAAGGTTCACCTATGTCTTCTATTAACCCCAAATCAACATTTCTTCTCTTCTCTTAATTGGTAATGCACTTTTCAATTGTTACAATTTTGTGATCGTATTTGCCTGTAAGTTCGTTGGTATTTACCGGTTTTTGGTGGACATGATTTTTGATTCCCTTCGACATCAAGGATTCGAAGCACCTAACAGTAGATTCTCCTCAGGTACCAAAAGCTAGTAATTTCACCGCCATTAATTGTTGGAGGTTATGAGTTTGAGAGAGAAGGGTTTGGAGTTGCTTGAAGTATTACACCAAGAAACATCAAGTTTGGAATGCTCAACAGTGTTACCTCCAGCTTAGGAAACCCTAGATATAATGCAAGCTATTGGGCTCCAGCTCATATGGACCAAATAACCATGCTTTCACCTATTGGGCTTATATGTGAACATATTATTGGATTATATTACTAATATATCCAACATTAATCTCATGGCCTTCCCCTTATTGGTTGTCATTGCCGTTGTGGTAACTCTCTTTCTCTCTATGTGTTAATTGTGATTCAAAGTTTCTGCGTTGATGCATTTTTCTTTCTGATTATTCAAAAGTCTTCTTTCTTTGGTGAGTCCTCTTTGACCAACAGGCAACTAGAATTATTAAAGAACCCTATCTAATCACGACTTATACTTTCAACTCTGGTGAGTTTTGTTTTTTGATTTTTTTTAAGTCTCGTTATTTGTTTGTCGGAATCTAAGTTCTATTCTATTTCCTAATCCAAGTTTTCCAATGTTCTATTCTTTCGACTCATCATCTTCATTCACTCTGGTAGGATGTGCTATTCAAAAAACGTGAAGCTCCAAAGTACTTTCTCTTTCCCTCTCTATCTCGATTATTTTTTTCTTCAATAATTGTTTCTCAATCACTTGTATTTCAATTACCTATGCAGTAACACTTTAGGAGGCTTCTCGAACACCGCCACAATCTTACCCACGTTTTCTATTGTAAGGCTACCAAGTGGTATAACAATAAAATGTACAACTTGAGGACTGAAAAGGGTAGACATGCTTGGTGTGATCCTGAAATTAAGAGGCATTTGAATGAGAAATGGGCTACAAATGACGCATTTAAATAGAAGTCCATGTGAAACAAGCAAAATAGGGCGCACTTGAGCAGACCCTCTTATGTTGAAGGCTGCATTTCATTCTTCGAGCACAAGATAAAAATTGTGTAAGTATATATTCTTTTTTATTTCAGTATCCTTAATTTTGCACTTGCAACTAATTAATATTGCTAATTTTTATTTGCAGGAAGCTACTGGGGAGGTATCCGCAAAGGATCTTGACTTTGCTTCTCTTCAGAGGACCAACACCCAAGAGTCAGACGCTGGGAGGTGATGGTTTAATACCAAATATGGGGAAATTTCACTGAGTTATTGATTACTTTGCTATTGTTTGATTTATGAGCATTTATTCCATTTTGTTGTTATTAATAAAAAAATCGCTTATAGAATAACTATGAAAAGCTTGGTGAGGAGAGGGACTCACAGGCGGCGGCAGATCGTGGATCTGCCTCCTCTCAGGCCGATAACAATGAACTTTACCTTCAAGTGACTAGAGGCTTTTATAAAAAGGGAAGAGTTTTCGGCCTAGGAGGATCTGCCAACCACCGGAAGCGTAGCAAGCGCCCCTCCAACCGTGCAACTTGTAGGTGGTTTTCAAGGTAAAGACATATAGTTAATCGTATAAATTTTTTACTATATAGTCCATTTAAATTAAGTACAAAGTAATTGACCTAAGTCATGATGTATTTATAGATGATCTCAATAGAATGCGAGCGTTGACAGCTAAATGGAAGGTCGAACTGCAAGAGCAAAAGGAGAAACATGATGATACAGATAAGGCAATGGGATCCAAAGAAGCACAGACACTCCAAAAAACAGGGAGAGTCGTGTCCGACACGCTCCGATACGGCGACACGCTCCGACATGGTGTCGGACACGCGGTCAACTTTTTTCGACACGTTGACTATTCTGACACGGTCAAATGGCATTTTCGTGAAATTTTAAAATATTTTTTAAAAAATTAAAATATATTAGTAAAACTTCTACATGATCATATCAATTTTCTCTTTTTTTTTTCCTTTAAGTAAATAATAGATCATCTCAGCACCATTGTTGTCATTCCTGTTACGCTCTTACCGTGTCTCCTTTTTCCTAATCTCTCTCTAATCTGATCTGATCCGATCTCTCTCTCTTTCATCACAGTTATTGTTTTTTATTTATTAAAGATTCCACCTTTTATAATGTTGTCTTGGTGTTCTTGATGTTTTTATTTTTTTCTCCCTTTATGTAACAAATTGGATTCCGACTTTGAATCAATTTTTCTTATGTGGTTTTGGATTGAAAAGGAAAGTTGAAAGATAATATTTTGATGGGTATTATTAATTTTTTTATTTTTTGTTAAATTATTGAATATTAAATGAAATATACACTATATAATTTACAAATATTATTTAATATTAAAACGTGTCCCAACGTGTCGAAAACCATAATTTTTTAAGATTGACGTGTCGGAGTGTCGTGTCGTGTCGTGTCGTATCGTATCACGTGTCGCGTGTCATGTCGGTGCTACATAGATGGGATCAATGCAGAAAATGCTTGATAAGCTTATTAAGAAGAGGGAAAAGAACATGATGAAGAAAAAAAAGATGCAGAGTCTTTTGAACTTGCGAATGACTGCTCATTCTCATCCCCTATCCCTTCCCACACCCTTACCTTGTGATGTATTTGATCCATTTATTTAAGCTTTCTTTTGTTTTGATACATTTTTGTATTATATAAGATTGTAGTAGTTAGTTATTTCATTTTATGATATACATTGGTATTTTTGTTATTCTGACTAATATTGAATATGGTGTTTATCTACTTATTTGAAATCACTTGTGTTTTTATTGTTGTATTTTTTACAGGCTGGAAAATAAATGAATTTAGTTTTTCTTTTTTGTATATTTGTCAATTTGCGACTTTATTAACAATTTCGTCGCAAATTGACAGTCAATTTGCGACAGATATCATAACTCTAGCACAAATTTGTGATTGCAAAACAAGAATAGTTCCATTGCAACCATATCTTGAAATTAATCCGCCGCAAAATTTGCGATGATATTTTATTTGTCATGCTGTTGCAAATATCGTGATGAGTTAATTAGCATAATTTCATCGCAGTTTGCGCAAAAATTTTGCGACCCTTTTGGGTTGGATTATTCCGGCACAGTTTGCAATTGAATTGACTGCAAACTATCCACTTTCATGTCATCCTTTTGTGACGAGAAAGATGGATTTTGTGTTGGAATTTTCTCGTCGCAATTTGTGGAGAAATTTGGAACATTGAAGTGTGGTCGCAAAATTCGTTTGTGACGACGTCTATTATGACCACCATTTTCCATTGCAAAAGCTATTTGCGACAGAAAATGTCGATCGCAAAAACCCTATTTTCTAGTATACAAATGGAATGATCGGTTGGATTGATCTCATTGATAAGAATATAATTTTAATGAATAATCATTTTGTTAGTTCCATTAGTAATAATTATTTTTTTCGTTGATATAAATATGGTAAAATGGCAATTTCTCCAATACCAAGCTCAATATTTGCTTCTGTTCTTTTAGAAAAAAATTCTCGATACAAATTAGTTGAATTGAAATATCTATTTTTGTCTTGTAAGATGTGCAACTTGACACAATCTTTAAGACTAATATATAGGTTAAAGCACCATTTTAAAGCTTTTGGATAAAAGAATTACTTGGTTAAAGCTGATTAGATAAGTTTTTTCAAAGTAATGCAGTCAAACATGTCACCTATGCTGACGGGACTCGTGCCACGTCAGCGCCACGTAGGCAGTCCAATTACCATAAAGCTTCGGAAGACCATAACTTGTGACTCGGCATCCAAATCAGATGATTTTTTTTTTTGATTTCACATAACTTTTCGAGATCTACGCAATGACACCTCATTTGACATATTTTTTCTCACACAAATATAGTTTGAAGATCTTACGGATAAACACTCTTGTGATTGTGGTACAATTATTTTAAATTCAAACTATGTTTGTGGGAGATAAAATATATCAAATGAGGTGTCATTGCATAGATCTCGAAAAGTCATGTGAAATCAAAAAAAGAAATCATTTGATTTGGATACCCGAGTCACAAGTTATGGCCTTTCGAAGCTTTACGGTAATTGAACTGCCTATGTGGCGCTGAAGTGGCACGAGTCCCGTCAGCATAGGTGACGGGACTAATCCCGTCAGCATAGGTGACATGTTTGACTGTATTATTTTGGAAAAACTTATCCAATCAACTTTAGCCATGCAATTCTTTTGTCCAAAAACTTTAAAATGATGTTTTTCGCAAATATGTGCTTGCTATAGTTTCCATTTTGTTTAATGTTTTTCTTCTAAGATAAGCATTCCATATACGCAGTTAATAAAAGTGTAATAAATTTTCACCCTGTAATCAGTACTAGTAAAGTAAGCGAAATAAATAACATTATTGCGATCGCATGGTTTTGGTTTTGCTTTTTTTTTTTTGCCGTCTCTTGTTGAACTCACAAGGTAAAATGAGAGTCATTATATTGCAGCACCGTGTATGTGTTGGGGGCTTTGAAAAATGTTGCCAACGTTACGAAGCTCACACGGAAAAGACAATATTGCCGATATTAACGCGCAACTGTTAAGATGATATGGCCATTTTACCAAAAAGCAAAGCATCTTCATGACTGGAATGCCCCTGAGGGTGACTTCACATCCTCATTATAACCTTTCTTAAAGCTGCCTCAAGTGAAATTAATTAGAGATCTGCACAGTCACAGGTACGGGTATTATGGTCTATGGAAGATAGTAACTCGTAAGAGAGAGAAGCAGGGGAAATAAGGAGAGAGAGCGTGACAAAAATAGGAAGCTTACGTGTGTATTTGGGGGCTCGGTATTAATGCATGCAAAGCAAAAATTTTACAGTGCGATGAAATAATGAGAGAGGGTTTTGTTTCTTTGTGAGGATGTTTTTCCTCTGGAGCCCATTGTGGGATCAAGTTTCGAGCTCTGTGATTGGGTCTCACTCTGCGTGTCTCTTTTTGAAAGTTTATTAAGGAGGGCTATCCAGACAATACCTGTTGAAGATGAGGGTTGGAATCGGAAGGAAGAGAGAGGATTGAGGAACCCACACACACACATACACACAACACACATACACAGAGAGAGAGAGAGAGAGAAAGCTGTTGAAAAAGCTGAACGTTTAAAAGCAAGTTTAAAGAAAGCTGAGGAGGTAACCGAAAGAGAAAAAGAAGAAGAGCTTTTTTCTTCCTCTCAGGCCTCAGTAGCTAGCTGTCTCTCTCTTCCACACACACAAACACACCGTCTTCATCTCTTTCCTTTACTTAATTCTATCACCAACAAATTCACACGACAGAAACATAGATAGATTGCTATTATCATACAAGAGATCATAGCATAGCATATCGAATACTTTGCTAGAGTAGTGAGGAAATTCTTCAATCCCTCCTATGTTAGCTAATAGCTTATCTCCCTCGTCAGTTCCAACTTCCGAGCCATTTTCCTGCGCTGAGAATACTAATAAAAGGAAGAGAAGGCCTGCAGGAACACCAGGTGCACCATTATTAATTCAATCCCTTTTCATTGTTTATATAATATATTAATATTTGGATAGTTTTACGGTTATTAATTAATTAATTAATTAATTCTGTTGAGGGTGTGAAACACAGATCCAGATGCAGAAGTGGTGACGCTCTCACCCCAGACCTTGCTCGAATCAGATCGTTATGTTTGTGAGATCTGCAACCAGGGATTCCAGAGGGATCAGAATCTTCAGATGCACCGTCGGCGTCACAAGGTGCCGTGGAAGCTATTGAAGAGAGAGACGCCGGCGGTGAGTAAGAGAGTATTTGTTTGTCCGGAGCCAAGCTGTTTGCACCACGATCCATGCCATGCCCTGGGTGATCTTGTTGGGATAAAGAAGCATTTCAGGAGGAAACACAGCAATCACAAACAGTGGGTTTGCCAGAGATGCTCTAAGGGCTATGCGGTGCAGTCCGATTACAAAGCACATCTCAAAACCTGTGGCACCAGAGGCCACACTTGCGATTGTGGCCGCGTTTTCTCAAGGTACGTTCCTTCCTTCGTTCGTTCCTTCGTTCTACCTCTTCCATCTGCACAATACCCACCCTTTTAAAACGGCAGATATATAGATCTATATCAAATTATTATATATCGCTAGATTGCCGTGTAATTGTAATGGGGTTTTCAATTCTTTTTTCTCTATTTTATGTGCTGCTTTAAACAACTCCTTTTGATTACCTTTTTAAAATCCCATGTTTATCAGGTTTTGACTTTAAACAAAAGGCAAATATATTTTTTGGAATGGAATATAAAGTAAGAAGTGAGGGGAAAATACATGAAGAAAAAAAAGACAATGTTAAAATATATATTTGACTGATGGAACCTTAATCAAATATTTTAACAAGAACTGTTTATTGAAAGTCGGGGAACACGGTTCCCAAAGCTCAGGTTTGGTTGGTCAATACCTTAAACATCCTCCTCTGTGCGATCATCTATTGTATTAACATTGTATTTCTTCAATGACCAGCTGAGAGAATAAACCTCAAAATGACTTGAGAGTTTTTATAGACGTCATAATATGTACAATATTATTTAATTAGTGGAACTGGAACCTCACCCCACCTCTTGACTTCTTTTCAAACCACTTTTTCTTTTTAACTGTATACAATGATCATCTTCATATATATGCAAGGAGGAGCTGAATATATATATGCTTGTATATATGTGTTATACAATAATAGTTCTTTCTCATATAATTGCATGTACATGATGTAGGGTGGAGAGCTTTATTGAGCACCAAGATGTGTGCAACATGGGGAGGCTACGGCCAGAATCGCAGGCGCCAGCTGCATGCTTATCCCGAACAGCTTCAAGTCTGAGCCCTTCAAGCGAAACAGGTCCTTGGCCAGCAGCCAATCTAGTAATTCCAAAGCCCATAACAACAGAACCCACAATATCCATGAACCCTACTACCACTGCCGCTGATAAACTCTACCCCAACTTGGAGCTTAAGCTCTCCACAACCACTATATCCAATCCTATTGATGTGGTTTCTGCATCTCTATCACCTAAGCTGCATCTATGGATGGTGTCATCGGAAATGAACAACAAAAATGTGAACTCATCATCACCGAAGGAGAGCAGCAACAGCGGCGGTGCAGGAGGTTCGGCGGCGATGAGGCTTCAAGAGCAGGCGCGTGAGCAGTTGAGGATGGCCATGGCGGAGAAGGCATATGCGGAGGAGGCAAGGAAACAAGCCAAGAGGCAGATTGAAGTGGCGGAGCTTGATTTCACCAACGCCAAGAGGATTAGACAACAAGCGCAAGCTGAACTTGACAAGGCTTATGGCTTTAAGGAGCATGCGATCAAACAGATAAATTCAACAATGCTTCAAATCACTTGCCATGCTTGCAAGCATCAATTTCAATCTGTGGCCGCTCCCCCACCACCGGACGAGAATTCTTTGGTATTAAGCTACATGTCCTCCGCAATAACAACAGATCGAAGCTGGAGAAGTAGAGAACCATCATCCCAAAACCGCTAACTCTTAGCGATCATTATAAGTAGTTCATCACCTTTCTCTATAGTCTCTTTCTGCATGATTCATATGTTGATCTCTTTTTTTTAATTTAGTTTTTCTACCCTAATTCATATCTTTGTGAATTGGTATACTGAGTGAATTGAAGTGAGTGCTATTGATTATGTAAGTGGGATTATAATTAACGGCAATGCTATGTGGTGAAATTAATTAAAAACTGAGTGTTATTAATGTAAATCGCAGTTTGTGTCAGTTATTTGTTAATTAAATTAATTTGGTATAAATGCAGATTATATATGATAAAAGGGTTTTGCTGGTTGGTTAAATTAATATTGCTTCTTTCTTGCTATATACATATTATGGGAAAAACTACTTTTATGCTATACGTGATAACTTTCTCTCCTACATACTCTTCGATAACCGTATCACATTTTTTTTTTCTTTTCTTTTTATTTTTTAGATGATGGAGCCCACAAATTTATCTCTATGACATGAGATAACTTATCTACTTTAACATGAGATTAATAAAATCCATTTAATATTGTCCACGGTGTGATGATGTCGTGTATGTACGTATATATTATATTCTTGTTAGGTTTTTCTCTCGTGCATTGCAATGAATGGCGGTCAGGAAATCACTGAAATCACTATCCTTTAATTTTGGTTGTTTTGGATTTTCTGTTTGGACTATGTGTAGATCTTTTTTTGGGCAAGCTAAGTAGGCCAGAAACCGAAGACTCTTTAACAAGCATTAAAGAACTGTACTGAGAAAAAGAAATAAAGCAAGTAAAAATAACAAAAAATTTCAATAAGGAAATGAATACACTGCAGAAACATTAGTCATGGAGAGAGAGAGAGAAAGGAATCAGATATAGTGGTTCGGTTCCTTTTAGACTGCTATTCTGGTGACTTATAAATGTGAATAAAAAGCAGCATGTTTTTCAGTGCCACTGGTATGAGGGGTTAATGACAGTCACAGACTCAGTCGTCCCTCTCAAGGGCCACAAAGGCACGCAGACACAAACAAACTCAATTCATGATGATCACCTTAACGTCTCTTTATCTCTTGCATCTGAATCAGGGCCATATAGCAGCAGTGGCTGCAGAACCAGAAGCAGCATCTTTCCAAATATGCAGAGACCATTCTTAGCTTTTGCGGTTTGAAAAGAATTACTCGTGATGTAAAAAATAAAAAAAAACAAGTTAAAAATACACTCATACACACACACACACTGCGTGTCGTTGTTCTGTGGTCCTGTTATGTTTCATTGGTAGAACCAATAAAAAAGCCGTAGAAAGGCCAAATATATGAGTGTCGTATTTCTATAGGAAGTTTCCTCGGCTAATAGCTTTTTTCCTTGGACCATGTGCTTCTTCTCTCTCGTTTATTGTATTTGTATCCTTGTATGTAACGTTGTAATTGCTAGGTAGCACTCTCCCTCCACTTTTACCTGACGCACAAATTTGTTGTACGATTATATTTTGAAGTGGAGGTTGCATTGCACGCACTGTCAATTGACCCAGGGGTCCTTCACATTAACTGGTGGGTGGGTGGGTTGAATCCCATTTCAGAACCCACCATTTTCTTATCACCTTACTAATATCCCCATCTTGTACCTGTAAAGATAAAGGGAAGAAAAAAAATGTTAATTAGCACGCTAACTAATTTTTACAACTCAATCATGTGTTCACATATATAAATAAACTTGCTACCTTGAGCTCGAAAAATTAGTTTGTTCTATAATTACAAAATACTTATTGGTATTATCTCTAAATTTTGATTTTTCATTCTGTTGAAAATGAAAATGTACTGAAATTCTATGTTATCATCAAATTAAGGAGAAAGTTTTTTGTGGGGCGGGACCATGGTGGTCCCTCTCAAAAATAAAAAAAAAGGAGGGATGGGGGAAAAAATCAAAAAAAGAAAAGGGTAGAAATGGAAGAAAATTTTCCATTTATAGAAAATGGATCACTGAAAAAATGGTGTGCCTGAAACATTTTAATTTTTTTTCCAAATTAAGGCCCAGCCCTGCATGTGCTTTTTTAGTGTTAGAGGAATTATGCATAATGGATCCATCGACTTAATTAGATTGGATCAATTTTTTTCTTTATGTGCTTAACTAGATTAAATTTGTCGTTAATAAAATATTCTTATACTTTAAACTCTCTTTTTTTATTTTAGTTTTGAATTTATTATTTTTTTAACAATGATATAAACACTACATTTACAAGAGGGCTTTTCCCATACAAAAGCCATATTTTGTGGTCCAATAATTATTTGTATTACGTTCTTATATTTAACTGTTTGTTTTTCTTTTATAATTGACTTTAGTACAAGCATGGCTTACCGTTTACGTTATATTATCATAGATAGTATACTATAGGTTCTGTGATATCTGACTGCAATCATATTACCTGCATGAGCATGACATTGTCAAAACGAAAAAAATATATAGATAATATGCTAGCTAGAGGTCCTTCCAAACACAATTCAATCTAAAACTTTCTTTCTGGTACATAATACGATGCCAAACTTTTGATTAAAGAAAATATAGGACAATTGCTTTTAACTGATGTTCTGTTACCCCGTTTTAATAATGCATACAGCAGTCATGGACTCATAAAAAAATAATTAATTAACTGATGTTTGTCATTTAAAAGGATGATCCTTTTAGATGAATGTAATGTGTTTTTTTAAATTATAAATTATAAATTTTTCCCTCCACTCTCTTCCCCCATAATTTGTTCCTTTATCTCTCTTATTGTTTATTTTATTAATTAATTATTATTTCTTAAATATTAGATGGGCAAGTGACTTGAGTATATGGATAGAAGGAATGGTTAATTTACTAGGGTTAAACCCTAATCTTTTAAAAGGCCTTCTTATCAGAAGAAACTATCCGAAGTATATTGATATATACAAAGGATTTTCGTTTTGTCCTTTAACATGACATAACAAAGTTCCCCATACACACACAATATTTTGTGGGGCCCACATTTTTTAAAACAAAAAAATAAATAAATATTGAGGCATACAAAACGAATCTCTATAACATTACACAATCACTTTTCCTACGACATAACTTTTATAAAACCCATATACAAAACAAGTACTGCACCATCTATGGGTTATATGGACCTGAGTGAGCATTGGTATAATAGAAAGGAAAAGAGGGAAAATATATAAGAAAAGAAGGGAAAAAGACCTTTCCATGGGCAAAGCATTGGTGCTCCAATTAATATATTGTCGTAGCATCACATTGACATGGCCCGTAAAACAAGGATATTGGATTAAATGTTGAGTTCAGCCTTTCACATATACAGTACTAATGGTAAATGCGAACCAGCCTTTCCCATCAGAAATCTGAGTCTTCTGCTTTCGGGAGGATTGTCTTTTTTTTTTTTACTTGTTTGGATGTTTAACGAAAAACATGTCCTTTTTAAGATATGATTTCCTTTTTAGTTAATTATAGTCTTTTTGAATAACCACACTTTCTCCTTCCCGATCCCTTCTTCAGATCTAATTCTCCTTAAAAAAATATGCATAAGATAGTTTAGTCAATAGAATATCGATCAGGGTAGTTTTTGAAACTACATATTACTCGGATATTTTTTCTTACATGTTTTATGCATAATTGTGATGTCATATAAGAAGGAATTGGGTCCTCTCCAACCGCTTAAAACCAATCAAATTTAGTTAACAAGCATACACTGAAAGGAACCATTTCCAGTGGTTCTGTTAATGAGATATATATTGCTAGTAATGAGGTTGGCACTTGAGGGCTACGAAGCACCGACACTTCAAAAACTCTGACGTGTCGTGTCCGACACTTTCCGACACTCCCCGACACTCCGACACTCCCCGACACTCCAATACACATTATAGAAATTCAAAAAAAGGTTTAAAGGTTACATTGCGTTGAGTTTTTAGTTCTAACTATTAAATTCGTTGGATTACGATTACTATTTTATTGAGTTTAATATAAATATTTGAGATATCTTATGTTTTTTTGCAAAATCTATGAATATTATAAGTTTAGATTCATTTTTTTATTAAATTATTGAATATTAAATACTATATACACCACATAAATTAAAAATGTTATTTAATATCAAAACGTGTCCTAACGTGTCGAAATCTAACATTTTTTAGAATTAACGTGTCAGAGTGTCGTGTCGTATCGTGTCACGTGTCCCGTGTCAGTGTCGGTGCTATGAGGGAATGTTGAGGTTTAGAATCTAGAAGTAAATATTTCCAAAAAATAAAAGAATCTTGAAGTAAAGGAGAGAGAGAGAGTCTGCATTGTATAAAACCAAATGAGGCCCAAATAGATTAATGATCCAAATATAATCAGATTGAAATTAAAAAATCGGAGCAGAAATGATAATGGGCCTCCAAGTGGACCAGTTTTCGGAAGGAAGGATCATGATTGTGAACTGGACCTACTTCATTCAAGTGGTTTCCGTAACGACCCAAACAAAAGGAGTGGTCCACGACTCCAAGCCCTTGTATCATACACAACGCAAAAATTAAGGAGTGATACTAAATGAGTTTTATATTTCTCATTTATCATGAGAATTGAAATCTTCCTATACATCCTTCCATTTTTGTGCTGATGTCGGTCATGCACATAATTTTTTCTAACATATGGGTTCCACGTGCTTTTTATCTTTACAACATAAGATTTCAATTCTCATGTTACATGAGAATTATAAAACTCATATTTAATTTTGATTCAGAATATGCTTCTAACCGTTATCCAAGCTGCCCATGACAGCTTAGATTGCTTTGTGACATTGCCTTTAGTCCTTTACCATTACAACCTACCTGCCTTGTTTCTTTCTATTATTTTTGTCCGCACTGGGATGTCCTTTGGGTTGCAAGTTACTTCCTTCCTTCATTATTCGTAGTATCCCATGAAACAAAAGAATGTTAACCAATGCACCAAAAGAATGAATATAAGGCAAAACCTATCTCATAAGCTTAAATTTGTAAAAAAATAAGGAAATAAAAAGATATTTACTTTTAAATTTTGATGTGTTAAGATTAAAAGCACTTGCAGATATATTTACTTTTAAACTTATCAAATAAATCCAAGAGACGAATCTCATTTCATTTAAGGGGGTGTTTGGTAAGAGGGAAATTTTTTTTCCCAAGAGTGGCAAATTTCCGTGAAACAGAAGTTGTTACCCCATGTGGCAAATTTCCGTGTCTGGTAAACATTGTAGCGAGATGATGATGATGCTCTCTAAGAAATTGTTTCAATTCAAGCTGCCTATGTGTTATTAAACAATATGTTTGGTAAACATTGGAAGCCTTGAGATCTTCTTAACTGGTCTAATTGGTTGACAGCCTCTTTGGCAGTAAAAGATCTGGTCTATAGTAAGCTTCATCCAAGTTATTGGGCATTGCTAGGTACAAACTCCAAAGCGCATTGCAACTGAGAGCTTTCTGTGAAAATTTTCAAAGATGTTCACCAAGTTGATCTTCGAATACGCACCCTATGTGTCATTAAATTGTTTATTTTTTTCTTTTTAATTGGAAATATATAGAATCTGATGGTTCACAATGTTGGGTAATTTGGTAATTTTGATTCACTTTTTCATCGATATTTTACGATCATCCAACTATAACATCATTAAAATTCACCAATTTTTACGGAAAATTTTTGGCTTATCAAACATTTTTATTTTTTTTTGAAACCAAACACCTTTTTTTAACTTACCTAGAAAAAATATTTCCCACCGTATTCTCGAAAAAAAAATTCCTGATAAAAGAAAAATTATCTCCTCTACCAAACTGTTTGATAATGCTAAGAGTGCAAATCCCGAATTTCTAGTCGTCTCTTGTGATTTAATATTAAGAACTTTCATCGTTGTACTTAATAGAATAGAATAAGGGTTCGCTTTTTCTACTAAATAACTTATTTATATTGAGCCCAAAATGATGTCATTTTGAGGTAGAAATTAAGGTATTTTTATAACTATAATTTATTTCAGGGTTATGATAGTCATTCTCATTATAATTTTTTAACCCAAAACAACATCATTTTAGGAACAAATGTAGATAACTTAATTACATTTACTGTAGAAACATTAAAACTATAGAATAAATATACAGGCAGTGAATTTCTAACCGTATAAACCGCATGGCGATAAAATGAAAAAAGGGAGAGACGAGTGTAGGCTTGGCAAAAATGAGCTAACCCATCGGGTTGACTTGTAACTTGGCTAAAATGAGTCGGGTTGAGTTAGGAAAAATGAGTTAGTAACTCGAGTCAGCTAAAAAAAAACGAGCCAACCCACAGACAGGTTAAACGGGTTGGCTCGCGGATTATGTTTTTTTAATATAAAAGTATAAAAATTAATGAAGGTAAAGTCGAAAGCTAAAACCTAAAATCCCAATTATAAAGACCCAATGAAAATACCTTGCAGCTGCCAATAAGTCCAAAACCGTGTATTAAGGACCTTTTTATAATATGTGTGACAGTGTGAATGTGGTTGGTGCCAACTGTCAATAAGTCCAAGTCCAAATGCAAAAGGAATTTTTTATGATTTATCCATATAATGTCTTTGTATTAAATGAATTAATAATTTAGGGAAAAAATTTAAAAATTACAGCATTAATGGATTTTTTTTCATTTTTTCGAGCCAACCCACGACCCAACCCTAACCCGACTCATTTTCTTCAAGTTGTACGCGAGTTGGATCGGATTGCCCGTTTTACCGACCCCTAGACAAGTGTGTAAAATAATTACCTCACATACACATTACACAAACAGACCTTAACGTTTGTGTAATCTAGTTCAATTTTAATTTCATTTCACGTATTAGAAAAGAAAAAGAAAAATGCCATTCGATTCTTAAAACTATCAAAGTGTACATTGTGGATTTGTGGTCAAATGACTCAAATACATTTCATTTGGATTCTTTATTTCTTAAATGGTACCCTAAATGGAAAAAAGCTGAAATTTTTTTTCTTAAAAAAAAAAACATCGTTTATGGTGTATTGCTCATTTGCTCATGATGATCGGTGGTACCTTGTCCCGGGCTGAGTACATTTTGAATCTAAGTTTAATATTTAATAATAGGTTTTTATAATTTTCATTCAACATTAGAATTAAAATTTTCATCCACACTATTCGATTTCCGTGCTGATATGGGTCCTACATACAATTTTTTCTAACACATGGGTCTCACATGTTTTTTATCTCTACAACATAGGATTTCAATTCTCCTTGAACATGAGAATTATAAAACCTTTAATAATATTAATAAATAAAAGAAGTAGCAAGATTAGACTTACATTATTACAATCTTACAACTTCTTATAAGCATATTTTAACGGTTAATTTTCGTCAATCAATAATTATCATTTATTGTGAAATAATAATAGTTTGGAAATTAACGAATAAGATATGGTTGTAAAAAGTTGTAAATAAAAATAAATTATAAATATAAACTTCCTCTTATACTTACAACCTATTTTCATTTATAACATCTTATAACTATATTTTAACCATTAATTTTCACCAATGAATGGTTATTATTTATTGCGAATTAATAATTAATTAATGAATTTGATTTGAGAAAAAAATAACCGTTGATTGACAGAAATCAACGATTAAGATATGGTTGTAAGAAGTTGTAAACGAAAATAGGTTGTAAATATAACTTTTCTCATAATAATAATAATAATAATAATAATAATAATAATAATAATAATAATAATAACAAGGGGTAGAATATTGTAATAATCAATTAGGGTTACTACACTGTAACTACCAATTAATTTCACCGTTAGATTGATTATGTTGATCCAATGATTATATTCATTTTCATCTTTGTATGGTTATGATTCCACATATTTAATGCTTTCATTAAAACGAGGAATCATAACGATACAAAGGTATAAATAAATATAAAGTATTAAGATTACCAAAAAAATAAAGTATTAAATATGAGGAATCATAATCATAAAAAGATAAAAATAAATATAATCGTTAGATCAACATAACGATCTAATAGTGAAATTGATTGTTAGTAATCTTAATTGGTTGTTATAATATTCTTCCCCTAATAATAATGTTTACCAAAAAATAATAATAATAATAATAATAATAGAAAAAAAGGAAGATTATATTTACATTTTTTTTTATAATCTCTTATAAACATATTTTAACACAGTTGATTTCCACCAATCAATTATTATAAATTAATAATTAATTAATGAGTTTAATTTATGAAAATCATAACTAGTAATTGAAGAAAAACAAGTGTTAAGATATAATTGTAAGAGGTGGTAAAAAAAAAAAATTATAACTATAACCTATATAAAACTCCTATAAATATTTTAGGATTGCGTATAGACCTTTATGCTCCTTTGTTCTCTTCCTTCTCCGTCCGTAGACGCCGAGAACCCTAACAGTAATAGGTACTGTTTTTCTTCCTTCAAATCTCAACAATCAACATGGGTACCCTCTCAAGTCAAATTCTATGGTTTCCCCGCTTTGCACTTTCATTCTCATTTTGTTTCTGTTGATCTGTTCCATTTATGTTCAAAGATCTAATTTTTGTTTTCATTGTCTTTGTTATGGTAAAGGATCAAATCCCACTAGTTGCTTTCTGTAATTTATCCAAAATGAAGGTTGATTTATGGTTAACAAACTGCATATAGTCCTTTTTTTGTTCTATTTTTGGCATTAAATTTATTGTCTTCTGAATTCTGAGCAGGCTTGTGGGGGAGGAGAAGAGGACTAACTCAATGGCCTGGAAATTGATTTAACTAGTATACATCATTGTCCAAGTAGTGCATTTTCTGTTGCAATGGATGGGGATAACGATCTTAACATGCGTAATTGGGGTTACTATGATGCCACAACCTCCTTTAAGAGCAATCTTGGGTTACAGCTAATGTCCTCCATGCCCGAAAAACCTCTGATTGGAGGACGCAATGCTGCAGTTTTATCTGGCACTGGCACTGGCACTGTCACTGGCACAACAAGTGCCCCTTTTCACCATAGAGACTTTGGGATGCCCCCTATGGATTATGCTTGGATTAATCATAGAGACAAGTTTATGAATATGATACCCACAAACCCCAATTATGCTGTTGTTCCTGAGACATCTTCAGCACATGAAATGCAAATGATTCAACCACCTGAATTGTCCAAGGAAGAAGAACCAACTGAAGATCCACCTGTTGAGAAGGTCAACGGAACTAGTAAGAAAAGACAAAGGCCCAAGGCTCCCAAGGTTCCCAAGTCACCCAAGGCAAAGAAGCCCAAAAGAGGGTCTCGTGTGCCAAAGGATGAGAATACTCCTTCAGTTCAACGAGCTAGGACTTCAAAGAAAACTACTGAAATTTTAATAAATGGGATCGATATGGATATCTCCAGTATTCCTATACCTGTTTGTTCATGCACCGGGTCACCTCAACAGTGTTATAGATGGGGCTCCGGTGGGTGGCAATCAGCATGTTGCACAACAGGTATATCAATATATCCTTTACCCATGAGTGCCAAACGGCGTGGTGCGAGGATAGCTGGAAGAAAAATGAGTATAGGAGCATTTAAGAAAGTTTTAGAGAAACTTGCAGCCGAGGGTTATAACTTTTCTAATCCAATTGATTTAAGGACTTATTGGGCAAAACATGGCACCAACAAGTTTGTCACTATCAGGTAGATTTACTCTATGTTACAACAGACCTCTTATTCCATTTAGCAAGTTTGCCTTGTATATATGTGTATTTGTTTTGAGACAGAGGCTTCTCAGATGGTTTGTAATTTTTAGTACAAGTATTCTCAAATTCACACAGCGTTTTCTTTTGTTTTTTGTCTCTTGCTATGTTGTTTTGTTCACTTATTTGGATTTAGTGCACGGTTATTCAATCTTATGGTTGGTTGATCCTGATGGGCTGAGATTTTGTTTTAATGGTATTTAGCAGGGAAATATTAACTATGAGTAAACATGCTACTGATCAAATGATACTTGTAACCTTTTATTTTTTTTGGATAAAAGGCTTCCAACTAAATATACAAGTGTAGCTGCTGACCTTTATGCTCCATTCCTATCTGTTCTGTAAATCCTGACATAATTGGAACTAAAAAAGGAATGACACCTTAAAAACAATCTATGTGGTAGAAATTGGAGTAGGGAAAAAAGTGCTTCTAGTGTTTTTCTAATAAAAAAAAAGTTTGCGGTATTTTCTTTATAGAAATGGGTGTTTTGAACATTACATGAAGGTAATGTGTATGCTAGTTTAATGTTTTCACTTGCACGTTCAATTATAGAATTACATGAGAAGTTTATGCTGTATTGACTTTCAAATTTATTTAGTGTTTTCTTTATGCCCTTTGGAAATGTTATTTAGCTGTATAAAAAAAAAAAATCACTCCCCTTTAAATCCAACTAGCGAGTGTGGGGTGGAGGAAATCCTTATATGCAGTCTTACCCTTGCATAATTGCAACGGGGCTGAATCCTGTATGGAACAGAAAAATCAATTTGAACTCAAAGTTTAAAACTATATTTATTGTCCTCAGAAGAACATACTCTCAATTATCACTTTATTAGTAAACCAGAAAAGTGAGAAATTGTAGATGTACAAGGATCCTTGAATACTAAGGTTAGAAAAAAATTGCCGCAAAAAAATAAGGAAAATAAGGCAGAAGGGGAATGAAAAACAATAATATATAGTTGATGAATGAGGAAATATCAATTGTTGTTTTTAGACTGTCGTAGAGCTTATATATTGTGGTACATGCTATTCGATATTTGAGGTGATGGCATTGGCATATCCCAATTTCTTTTCTTTTTTTAGTACACTGCATATCCCAAAGTAGTAGTGGATGATTGTTGCGATTGCAGAACATTGATGTCACGGGCATCTCTTTCCTAATTTACAGATGTTGTGTATGTTGTTGAGATAATGTGCATTTCTGACGTGTATTTTGAGAGTATTACAAATTTGAATACATTTGTAGCAATTCTGTTTAACTAGCTTTGTATCATTTTTTTTTTTTTTTTTGAAATGAAAGCTGAAGGGGTGTTTGGTTTGGTTTGTTCTATTTCATTTGCAGTTGATATATTTTCATTAATAATTACAAAAATGTCACCTTGTTGATATTCTGCTTATTTTCCTGAATGATGAACAGAAAATAGAAATAGTAAACAATCTAAAGACACCATTAGAAATTGTTAAACCGTGTTGTGCAGATTCGCAGAAACACTGGTTTCTCTATTTGCCAGTAGAAAAATACACCATTAGCCTCTTTTTTTTTTAACTTGTTTCAAATATTATTGGAGAAAGGAGAGGGGAGAGTGCATATTCTAGTGGTGGAAAAGCCAAAGGTTCTTTATAATTTCTAAGGCAATGGGGTGGCTAAATTAGTTTTTGAGATGGAAATATAAAAGTAGCTGGGTTTTCTCTTTGCAATTTTCCTATAAGCACTTTGATAGCTGAAGGTTGAAACTTCAAAAAGGAGGTTGGATCTTCACGCGTTATCTGATAATATGAAAATCATGTTACTGACATGACAATTAACATGACATTGTCATGTCAAGAGAGATAGAAATAGAAATTAATCATAGTAAACTCTTTTTTTGTGTGTGTGTGTGATATTTCTTTTTCTCTCGTTCATAACAGGACAATGTTATGCACTTATGCTAGTAAGAAATTTTTTAATACTGGTGGGGATTTTACTAGTAGCATCTTACAGCCTGCATAAACTGAAACATCTTCCGCATTATCTTAAATGAAATGATTAGATTCGCCGTGTAAATGAGTTAGGTCAGCGTACAACTTAATCAAATAGAACATGTCTAGATTAAAAAAAAAAAAAATTATTTAGAAAGCAAGCCATATATTTTTATGTAAATGTCGAGTTTATAAGCCTACAAATCGGTTTATATTATATTATTTATTTTAAATAAAATTAATAAAATTAATTAATAAAATTAATTTTAATAATTTTAAATAATAAAGTAATATTATTTTAGTTATTTTTTTAATTATGAAATGTTTAATAGGTTTAAATAAGCTAACGGGTCTAGGCTAAAATTTTCATTTTTTAAATAGATCAGACCAGACTTGTAATTTGGGCCTACACAGGTTAACAGTCTAGGTCAATCATAATTTTTTTTACATAAGCATGACCTATTTAATTCAAAGTCTAATCTAATCTAATCTATTTACATCTCTAATTACAACTACATACTTCTTGTTTGAAAGATTAACTACCTGTCCTGCTTTGTTATTTGAAGGAAACTTGTCTATAGTCCGTACATAAAAGTAGGAGAAATATGTACACTTTTTTTTTTTATATAGAAAATAAATGTCAAAAACGCCTTTAGTCATTAGTTCACATTTAAGCATAGAAAGAGTTAGTTCATAACACAATCAAAATTGTGATATTCTGAAAAGGGGCTCGGAAAACCAACCATACAAAAGGCAATAGTATTGCGTAAGGGTCTGGATATCTGAATATTTATTTATACAATGAGAAAGTGTGTATCATTTTAAAGGATGTAAAGTTGTGTCATTTTAAGATAGAGAAAGAGATAGATAAAAGAAATGAGAGAGTTGACCAAAAAAATAAAGGTGTGGGTCCTACCTCTTTGTAAGAATGAAATGATATAAGTTGTGTCATTTAAAAGAATAAACACTCTTCCCTACGGAAATGAACTTTATCCGACTATTTATACAATATGGCAATATGGTCATGAACTTTTGTGAAGCTTTGTTAGTTCAGATGAGATGGATTTCTTACTAGAGTTAATTAGATCTCAAAGTATATCCTTGTGCCTGACACTTACAAATAATGTTTTTAACCCTCTCCACTAATTTTATTTTCTTCAAAAAATAAAATAAAGAGTAAATACCTTTTTTCGCCTTTGACAATTTTCACGAAGCCTCTTTTGGTCCCCAACAATAAAAAAAGCTCATTTAGGTTCTTAATTTTACAAAAATAGTGTCACGTTTGTCCTTCTATTAGTTGGCATCTAACGGCCCAAATAACGGAGCACACGTGGAACGTTAGTTTGCTGAGTCACTATTAAGTAGTCCAGTGTGGAAGTAATATGACGACGTTTTGAACATATGTCTTCTTGGAGTTTTGGACAGCTGACCCTAGCGTCGAAGGCCCTATTTGATCCCTGACAAATTTATCGAGGCCATATTGACATGAACACAGAAGCTGCAATGCATATTGCAGCAAACCACCAACCATAAACCTTTCAAACCACCGTTGCAGCAATCCAATGGCCCTATTGAAGCAATCCAATGGCCCTATTTGGATTGTAAATCATGATAAATCAGTTGGTAAATCACCAACCACAATGCTCAGTTGAGGTAGGCCAATATGCACCACAAATCCTCAGGGTATGAGAGCAATGAACAGGCTGAAGATTGAACAGGCTGAATTCTTGTATAGAAGATTCATGGGCACCACTGAGTTCTTCCCCAATAACATAGATAATATACTTAGGAACAAGCTAAGTTTGGGGACATGGGTGGCCTATTTCAAAGGAGATATTGGTTGAGGTGATTTTGGGTCACATGGACAAGTCCCAAGTAATTGGGCTATGCTTAGTGTATGGAACGGTGGGGAAATATTCAAGCTAAGGTTAGGGAAAGAACCTATTTCTTGCTTGTTTTACACAAAGTGTTGGTGCTTGATTGATAAAATATTCTCATGCTTGAAATTGCCTACTTTACCTGATTTCTTCAACCCATTTGGGTTCTACTTCATGTATGGGGTGTATACCATGAAGTTCCATTCTCTGGGAAGCTAGTAAGGGCCTTGTGTCAGTTTGTGCATAACATGGCTGCTGAGTCTAAGGATGAGAATTGCAAGATCATTGACTGAAGTTGGAGGAAGAGATGAGCTCAATCATCATATCCCACATTGGAAATTTCTCTCATGTCCTTAGGATTTGTGGTGCATACTGGCCTACCTCAACTGAGCATTGTGGTTGGTGGTTGATGGTTTACCAACTGATTTATCATGATTTACAATTCCAAATAGGCCATTGGATTGCTGCAACGGTGGTTTGAAAAGTTTGTGGTTGGTGGTTTGCTGCGATATGCCTTGCAACTTCTGTGTTCATGTCCATTTTTTTAGTGTTAAGGACCAAATAGGGCCTCGATAAATTTGTCAGAGAACAAATAGGGCCTTCGATGCTAGGGTCAGCTGTTCAAAATTTCAAGAAGACATAAGGCATGTTCAAAATGTCGTCATATTACTTCCACGCTGGACTACTTAATAGTGACTCAGCAAACTAACGTTCCATGTGTGCTCCGTTAGATGCCAACTAACAGAACAACAAACGTGACACTATTTTTGTAAAATTAAGTACCAAAATAAGCCTTTTTTATTATTGGGGACCAAAAGGGGCTTCGTGAAAATTGTCAAGGACGAAAAAGTGTATTTACTCACAAATAAATTTCCTTTTCATAAAGGCAACATTTGATTTGAAGTCCTTACATTCACTAGCTATATAAATATAAATAAAATTGTAAATAATGCTCAGATAATATACACACTGATGTTAGACACATCTCAAGTACATAATATATTCAACAAAATATTTTTGGTGGGATGCGTCCAATATGAGCAAAAAAACTTGTCATTGCCTAAATTTTTAAAGGTTGAACTAAATTGTTCTAATTTTAAACAAAGTGGTAGGAGCAAATTGTTGAATTTAAAATTTGGGGAATAAAATCAAACGCTTTAAAAAATCAGTGGAAGTGAAATGTAATTGCCTATCCACATAACATTCAACCCGCTTGCAGATAATCACAATGACAGAGATTCTTCTGCCCTGAGGATCTTATTTCATCAACAACCAATGAGGCAATATAGGTATAGTATGCCAGCAGAACAGTGTTTGATTCTGTAACCATAACCAGGTACACAGACTAATTATGCCTTCCTAACCAATGTATGAGTCAATGTCCAGCAGTGGTATCCCCATACACTTACAACATTGATTCTTGCCTGATTGAACATCGCGGGTTAAAAGAAAATTACCACAAAAGAAGAGGTTTACCAAGTTCAGAGAGTTTGTAACGCCCAACTTGATAAATAATTTATTTTTAAGGTAGGATCCTTTGATACCAGTGTCAATTACTGGTGTCAAAGTATTTTTTTTCGGTGGTGTCGACATCTTCCTCTTCTACCATAAATTCAGAAAAATAAAAAATAATTTTTTTTTGTTGGATCGATTTCTATATTAGGAGCGAAACAAATGAATAACTCACTGATAAATGAGCTGAAAACTCTATTTCTATTATCTCTTTCACAGGCTATATTTGATATGAAATACAAAGGACCTATTTATAGGCCAAAATACAAAAGCTTAAAGACTCCAAACAACACAACTCTTCATCACTAAAAGACACAACTCTTCATAATTAAAAGACACGACTCTTCACAAAACTCTAAGCATAATAATTGTCCACTAACACGAACCTAAGGACATGACTTTTCACCAGAAAACACTTCACATTTCTATTTCCTATTTTCTATTTTTATCGCATTAAAATTTAACCCAACAAAACTCCCCTTTAAATTTTAATTCTTCTTTTTTTGAATTTTCCAACGATTGATTTTTCCCGCGCTGCTTCCATGTTGCATTCCTTTCTTCAATTTTTTTGTTTGTCCGGCGGTTCCTTCATTGGTGGAAGATAGACAGTCTTGAATTTTTCTCATCCTCCGATATACTTCCACATCCATTCTTACATGTATGATCATCACACAAGTCATCATCTGATCAATATCTGTATCACTATAGCGTCCCATTAGTTTAACAACTCCTATGTCATTTTTAATACTTTCAGATTCAACATGTGCTACATTAATAGCACGTTGGGCCTCATCAACAACAGTAATACTGATGCTCTCCGGCAAGTATACCGATCGCACAAGTAATAAAGTGATAAATACAGTTCGTCTCCACAGGGATTAGATCTAATATCAAGTAAAAATTTTCTTAAAGAATGGAAGTTTTCAAATAGGGTTTGTGTGACAAATATTGTCAAATTGAGTGAAATTAAAAATAAAGACTTATTTTTGTGTTTTTGAATTAAAAAAAGAAAACAATACAATTGAAAATTGATTTTTAGAAAAAATATGAGAAAAGTATTGTAGCCAGGGTTCATTCACCAAATGATCCCCGCTTTTTACTCCGGATTGATTTATAAAAATCATTTATATAATTACTCAGATAAATTATCATCTAAAAGATTTAATAGTTAACCCTCAATTCCTTGCAGGGTTAACCCTTTAATCCCATGAGAAACCCCAATTCCTTGCAATGTTTCTCATGGGATCAAGCAATGGGCGTGATAATTTAAGCATCTGCAATCGTATACACGTCTATTCCTAGCACGCATACAGATTGTTATCTTACCCCCCTTTCGAGATCAAAACCCCAATATTCCTATCTAGGATTTTGATCCTCAGAATATCCCCAACTATCAGATCGATCAATTCTAATAAAGGGAATATAAAATTCGCACAGAGTAAAGATAAAGATAATTATATAAATTAAAAATCACAAATCAATCCTTCATGTCAAGGGTTCACATATGGATCGTGACCCTGACTACAATAAAAATGATCTAGCCGATCAACATCATGATCGCTGATCTAAAATTCAACATAAAATTAAAACAAAAGATAAAGAAATACTAGATGTAGATGAAGAACGAAGAACAACTCCAGTGCTCTTCTCCTCCAATCTCCAGATCTATCTTTCAACTCTGTATCTGTGTTTTTTCCTTTTTCTTCAGATCTGCCAAGTCTGCTGACCTAATTCAGCAAATGTCACATTTATAATATTCTCTTCTCCTTCCAAAAATGCCCTCAGAAAAGACGGAGATCTGTTCCCGCAAACCCGCGCTGGTTGGCGCCGAATTGGCGCACGTTTGCGCCACTTTCCTATTGGCGCTGGTTGGCGCCACTTTTGCACACAAATGGCGCTAGTTAGCGCCACTTTCACTATTCATTGGCGCTAACTAGCGCCACTTTCACTATTCATTGGCGCTGGTTGGCGCCACTTTTGCACACAAATGGCGCTAGTTAGCGCCACTTTCACTATTCATTGGCGCTAACTAGCGCCAACTTCCTTCCCTTTTAGGCGCTAGCTAGCGCCAGTGCACTGACTTACGGCGCTAGCTTGCGCCATTTCCTTTGTAATTTGGCGCTCCCTTGCGCCAATCTTCTGTGTTATTGCGCTGAGAAGCGCCACTTTCTTTCGTAAATGGCACTAGGTTGCGCCAAAGTTCTGTCTTGTTGCGCTGAGGAGCGCCACTTTGTTGCTACCTCGCGCCACTTTGATGTCCTCGCTGCAAAGTTCGTAATCTGGTGCGGTTTTTGTGCCAATTTGGTGTTGACCCGCGCCATGCTTGGAACTCATAGTGTGCTATAACCGTGGAAAATTGCATTAACAGGTTTTTTTTTATAATTCTTCATTTATTTTCCCTGTAAAAATACAATTAAAAGGTGAATATTATTGACATTCAAAGAATCAATATAATTAGCAAATATGTATTTAATTTGCTCTCTTATGACTCAATTCTCGTCAATTTTATCACAGAAAAATCACACTTGCCAGAGGCACATCAAACCATTCCCAGATTTAAACGTTGCTGTCCCCTGCAATGTAAAAGACTTAATCCAGGAAATATTCACTTAATCTAACATAACACTCATAGTCACTCTCAGACTCAATATGCCATGTATGCCTGACTCAATATCATGAACTTTCAATAATGCCATCAGCTTCTTAAATATATAAGTCTACATTGATTACCTCTTACACAGATAAATAATGTTCACTCAACACTCAGTGTTTAAGGGTATCATGAGCACTCAATTACTCAAAGCTATAACACTACCATATGCTTGATTATATTCTAAAAAATTCTTGAAATTGAAGAATCAAACACATGCATCAATTGATCAAAAGGACTTCACATGTTGTAACTTGGCCGGGGTAATAGGTAGGAAAATTTGGATAGTAGCTCAAACAACCAAGAGATTGAAAACTGATATTATTTCATTTTTAACAATTTCACTCAATTGTTTTGCTCCACTAACATTCCCACAGAATTCCGGGAATTCATTCCTTCCTGCCACCTTTTACTCTTTTCCTTTTTCTTGCTTTCTTTTCTTTTTCCCTTTTTCATTTTGCCCCTTTTTTTTTTTCATCCCTTAATTACTTGACTATTGTGGAGCTTACCTCAATCTCTTTATTTTATTTTCAACACATTCAATGATTCAATCTCAATCAAGGTAAGTCACGAAAAATGGATATAGGCTAAGCCATCAATCAGGCCATAGGTCATTTATCAAGAATTAAGTTCAGGCTCAAAGGGCTAGCAAGGGAAAATCTCATACAGGTGGGTTATTTTGGCCAATAGCAAATAAGAACAAAATGCCTTTATCATATCAATCAATGCATGCATTACAGAGAAACAAATCAAGTTCTAGAGTATTACAACAGTGAGGCCTTTCAACAAAAATTTCAGTGTTTAGGCTCAAAACCTCACAGCTATGGTATCAATGTAGACTCAAGAAAATTGACTCCAGACATTATCAGAATTCACAATCTTAATTCAGACAACCGAGCAATCATGCAATCTAATTATGCCTATGCAATGTTATGTCAGAAAGTCATACAATATATTCCAAGAATTTAATCATGTACATTAAAAAGATGAGCACATTTAAACCTGGGATTTGTTCAAAACACACCATTTTTTTTTATAGCACACAAAATAACTAAGAAAATTAAAAGAGTTAGAATATCTCCCCTGATAGAAGAATTGCAGTTCTAAGGTGCAAGCCAACCATTCCCAGATTTAGAGCATTGCTGTCCTCAGCAATAATTAAACCCCAAGAAGGAAGAAAATCCTGCACAATAGAACAAATAGTGGCCTATAGAAGAAACTATAATGCACACATTAAAACATCAGAGAAAAAATATACCAACACAAAATAACTTAAAAATACGAAACAGAAAAATAAACTAATATACAAGATCTCCATCAGCAAGGAGATAAGATCAGCCCTCCATGTCATCCCCCTCAGCAGTGTGGGATGACTCAGCAAATGAAGGGTCTGGTGGTACTGGTTGCCTTGGTGTATGGGACCACCATTCCCAGATTTGATCCAAACCATGGATCCATGTTAAGAATTCTTTGAAACTTTGATTTTTCCGAGAGATAGAGTCTCGGTGTCTCTTGTCAAATTTCAGCTCCCGGTATCTCTTCCAACTTGTATCAAAGAATTTCACTACTTCCTTTCTTCTTACCTTCTTCTTTGTAGGAGTACGTCTCCTTTGGGGTTTCCTCCCATGTTTATCATCATCCTCATTGAGAATTTTGTGGGTATGGGAAGAAGGATCTTTATCCTTCAAATCAGTCTCTCGTTCCTTCAGTGCTTCAATCACCGCCTCCTTATTACCCCAGAAGATATCTTTTAGAGTTTGAGAAGGCTCCTTCAATTCAACTTTTGAGGCACTATCTTCTTTGTCCTCTTCTTTCTTTAAAACATCAAGATTAAAACAATCATCTTTGGGAGAAGAATATTTTATTGAGTCAAAGACGTTGATGGTAACGGCCTCATCATTCATTCTTAGCTCAAGCTTCCCGTTTTCAACATCAATCAATGCACGAGATGTAGCTAAGAAAGGTCTTCCCAAAAGAAGAGGCATCTCTTTTTCTTCCCCCATATCAAGTACCACAAAATCAGCAGGAAAGATGAACTTGTCCACCTTCACAAGAACATCCTCAATGATTCCACTAGGTTTCCTTAAAGATCTATCAGCAAGTTGAAGAGAAACCATAGTGGGTTTTAGTTCCGTGATCCCCAAAGATTTGCAAATAGAAAGAGGCATCAAATTAATGCTCGCCCCAAGATCACATAGTGCCCTTCTGATTTTTGTATTACCAATTTCAATGGGAATGTTGAAGCTTCCGGGATCACGAAGCTTAGGAGGATATTTTCTTGTAAGGATAGCACTGCACTCCTCAGTAAGTGCTACAGTTTGGCACTCTTGTAACTTGTGCTTCCTTGACAAAAGATCTTTCATAAATTTAGCATAATTTGGCATATTGACCAAAGCTTCAGCAAATGGAATATTAATATGAAGCTTTTTGAAAAGGTCCAAGAACCTGCCATAATGCTTTTTCTGATCATCCTGTTTGAATCTTTCAGGATATGGTGCCATAGCCCTTACATATTCAGGTTTGAGCTCAAACCTCTTCTTTTCAACAACAATAGGAGGCTCTTTTTCTTCACCTTTCTGAATAGGTGTTTGGACATTAGAAGGAATCTCCTCTTCTTTCTGGCTCCTCCACCACCTTAAGCTTTTCTGGAGCTCCTACCACCTTACCACTTCTAGTTGTGATAAACATACAATCCTCCTTGGAATTTTTAAATGTGTTACTAGAGGAAGTGCCTGGATTTTTATCAGCAACTTGCTTAGCCAGCTGGCCAACTTGATTCTCTAAATTCCTGATAGAAGCATTCATGTTTTTAGTGGTGGCCCTAGTCTCTTCCATGAAGGCATTGGAGTGTTGGGCCATTTGTCCAACTAACCTTTCCAAATCAGAAGGCTCCTTAGCTTGGACTGGTGGAGGCTGCAAGTAGTTGTTGGAATTGTAATCCAGTCCCGTGCCTTGAGTTCTCCTCTGAAAATTGTTATTTGCAGAAGGGAAATCCTGATTCCTAGGAATGTTTCTTGGTGGAGATCTTTGCTCGTACCATACTCCATTCACTTGCACTTGTTGAGGAGAATCAGAAGATAACAAAGATGAGCATTCATTGGATTCATGCTCACCCTTGCAGTATTCACAAACCACAGATGCAACTTGCATAGTGGAAAATTGCATCTTGTCCAGCCTTGAGGTCAAATTTGCTAGCTGTTGTGCTAACAATTTATTCTCAGCCAGAACCGCATCATTGTTATCCAGGTGTAGAATCCCTCTCTTAGGCTTGGCTGTTAAACATTCATTTTCATTGGCAGCCATTCTTTCTATTAACTCAAGAGTCTCATTTGCTCTCAAGGATTTGATGCTACCACCTGCTGCACCATTCAGCACCATCCGAACTTCAGGTTTACACCCATTGAAAAAAATTCGGACCTGATCACCATTGGTCATGGGGTAATGAGGACATCTCCTCATTAGATCCTTGAAGCGGTTCCATGCTGCACACATAGTTTCACCCTCAGCCTGGGTGAAATTGGTGATATCATTCACCATCTGGTTAAACCTCTCCATGGAAAAGAACTCAGCAAAGAATTTATTTGAGAGACTCTCCCATGATGGAATACTTCTTGCTGGTTGCCTTTCCAACCAATTCAAAGCCTTCCCTTTAAGAGCAAAGGGAAACAGTCTCAGCCTGACTGCATCATTGGACACCTGGGGGTGTTTAGTGGAGTCACAGATCATCAGAAATCTGTCAATGAACCTGTGAGGGTCCTCATCAGCCTCTCCACCAAACTGAGCTCGCTCTACCAACTGAATATTGGCAGACTTGAGCTCCCAATAGTTGTTCCCCACTTCTGGATGAACAATGCATGAATTTGGTCTATTGAATGCTGGTGTAAGAATTGTATCCATGAGTGGATTGTCTATATCATCATTATTCCCAGCCATTGTTTTTGCTTCTTCGAACAGAATTCCCAACTCGTTGAATGCAAGCTTTTTCAGAGCAAGTTTTCTGTTCCTCTTTTCTGCTCTAGTGATTTCCAAATTAAGTGGAAATTCTGGGAGAGTACCTCGCATACAACTTCAGAAAAGAGATTAGTAGCACTGTTCAAATAAAAAATTAAAATAAATAAAGAAAATAAAAATATTCACAAATATTCACA